>JAVLUX010000050.1:3082500-3257500 GCA_032164185.1 Moxostoma hubbsi
AACATGCTGTCTGTTTTAAATTAGGTGACTGTATTGATTTCAATGGTTCTAGGCTACTAGGGTTGTTTCGAAGAATTTTGCCAAATGGTTTTGATTATTCATTGCTTTAAAATGCAGACTGGGGGAAGCAAATCTGGGCGACACAACCCCTCCCGTCATTTCAGCTTCCCCTCCCTGTCAAAACAATGGACAAAATGGCGAAGCAGCTCTCCACGACTCTGCTTACGGCGAAAAAGTTGACAAACTCGACGCTAAGCCCTCGGTACCGAGTCGAGCAGTCCCCCATTGACTTTCATGTGTCAGGTGAACTATTGTTTTGCAAGTTTTGTCAACATTCTGTTGTCGTTTGCCAAGAGAGAGACACTCGCTGAACTCACAAAGAGGCTGGCAATCATGTATTTCAATGGTGATGTCTCTGATAGGTGGGAAGCTTAAATGAAGAAAGTTAGCTCACAAGGATTAATTAGTCCTGCAACTTGAATACTTGTTTAAACTTTTGATAAAATGTTTTTGTCTGTTACATGACAAAGTCAACTTTTTAGTTTTATAACTCAGGGAGTACTTGCTGTATTTTGCCTTGTTTTTGATGCACTTTAATGTACTGTATGGGAAAGATGATTCTTATAAGTACTTTATGTACAACTCTGAAATTGAGTTTTTTATTTTGGTCCAATAATTTTTTTTACTTGAAAGAAAAAGCTAAATGGAGCACTTTTATTTATAACCATTGGATCATAACCATTCATATTTTGTTGTTACTTAGAGTGCAGTATTATGTGGCATCGTGCAGTATTTGTCCTCATACTGTAAGTACTGAGTAAATGTGATGTTTGTTACCTCAATATATTTAAGGTCATTCCTATTTTATTTGTGTATATTTAATCATTAACATTAAAAGCACACTCTTTTTACGACTAAAATAACAGTAAAGGGTAAAAAAAAAAGGAATTTGCAAAATTAAAACGGAAAAAACGGAATTTGGGAAAAAATAAAACGTGAGTTCTTCATTTAGCGTCAAAAGAACAACCTGACATTACTGATGCTAGGTCAAGCATCACTATTATTGGTCCTACCAAGGGTTTCGGTTTTGAGCAAACTAATGACGCTATGTATTAAAGTTCTGTGTAATTTGTCTCGCACTGTTTATGCTAATATGAATGACCCCTCATATCATGTGGCTTGTTGTGAAAAGGCCATTACATTTCTAAGTAGTCAAGTCATTTTTATTTGTATAGCGCCTTTCACAACACACATCGTTTCAAAGCAGCTTAACAGAAAATCATGCATGAACAGAAAATGAAACCGTTATTCTATAAACTCTTAGTCATCATTGTGTAGTTTGATTAAATATGGTTATGAAGTGTTTATAACCCCAGTGAGCAAGCCGAAAGCGACTGTGGCAAGGAACACAAAACTCCAAGATAATTGGTTAATGGAGAAAAATAACTTTGATAGAAACAAGACTCACTGTGGGGGTCAGTTAACCTGTGGCTAACAGCATGAATATAATGCCAAGTAATCTTCTGGCAGATAATAAAACAGACAAAAAACATCCTATAGCCTAGATGTGCAAGGACCCAAGCCAAATCAAGAGACCAGAATATTAAAGAGATGTCGGCTGGGTTTTTGAGTTGGACCAGTAAGCAACCAACCACCCAGTAATCCCACTCAGAATTGCATGTGCATGCACCATTAAGATTTTCTTGAGAAAATGCTAACATTTACTTTTTTAAACTATTGTTTCATGAAGATGATTTTCATGGAAGGCTACATCATATGGAGAGCTGATGGCTTTTTTGTGTGTGTGTTTGAAATAGGTGCCCCAGACCCCACAGCAGGGGCCAGTGTGGACGATGAGAACTGCTGGCATTTGGATGAGGAACAGGTCCAGGAACAGGTCAAACTCTTCCTGTCTCAGGGGGGCTACCACGGCTCGGGCAAACAGCTAAATCTCCTGTTCTCAAAGGTGGGGTGGTGCAACCAACTTCCATATGACAACTCCCTATATATGACTATCCCTTTCCCCGCCATCTCTTTAATCATTTGCAAGCCATGGAGTAAACTTTTCACTTGATGTTCAGCATTTAATCACATGAAACATGAGCAGAGCAACTTTGTGTAAGTCCATAATTCCATTCTATTGTCAATTTGCGTACGGATTTTACAAACAAGATTTGGTTCTGCATGTGGTTTATGATTGTAGCCCACAAGGAATATTTCCAGCTTAATCGACAGCATTTGTGGCATAATGTTAAAACCCACAAAAAAGGAATTTCGAAAACTTGTGTATTATTTGAGCTGTAAAGTTGTTTAAATTGTTGTCTTTGAGGCACACTACTAAATTACCAAGATTACAGGGTTTACATCATCATGGCAACAGAGTGGTTAAATTGGATTTCACTTTTCACAGAAATGGTTAGTAGGTATTTTTATCATGTTAGCATGCATATTGTTTACATTTTGTGACTTAAGCTTTAGAAACCGTGAGGGGCAAGTTCACGAAACAGTTGTGCCACTTTTGCGCTTTGTATTTCAGTGCAAAAACCTGTGTCTTACTAACCACACGCAATCTATTTAAGCAGGCGCAATCAGCACTGAAATTGCACTGCGTGTATTTAAATTAAGTCATTGTCATTCCTGTCCATGCAAACATGTGGTAATCAACATTATGCCACAAATGCTGTCGATGTCAAATGCTATTCCTTTAAAAGTTTATTAATTTCATAGTAACTTAATGATTAATGTTTTCTATATAGATTTTTGTCGTCTTTAAAAGCACAGTACTTTACGATATGAAATAGTCACAGCCAGTCAGAATACGTGATGTTTAATTAATCCTTGTGTGTGATTGTATGTGTTCTACAGGTTCGGGAGATGCTGAAGATGCGTGACTCTAACGGTGCTCGCATGTTAACACTGATAACAGAGCAGTTCATGGCCGATCCGCGGCTGGCGCTGTGGCGGCAGCAGGGAACCACCATGACGGACAAATACCGCCAGCTATGGGATGAGTTGGGTAAGCCAAGTCAGGCTCAAGTACAACAAGCTAAATTTGTTTGATTTATGTTTATAACTTGACATGCTTAAAAATGCAACTCTAATCACGCAAGATGCTCAAATACAATGAAAGTTTCCGTTAGCACGTATTACAACTTTGGAGGTATGCTTGGGCTCATTGTCCATTTGGAAGACTCATTACTAAGTTTAAACTTCCTGGCTGATGTCATCAGCCTTGCTTCAATATATCCACATACATTTCCTTCCTCATGATGCCATCAATTTTGTGAAGTGCAACAGTCCCTCCGGCAGCAAAGCACCCCCATGCTTCACGGTTGGGATGGCGTTCTCCGGCTTGTAAGCCTCACCCTTTTTCCTCCATACATAATGATGGTCATTATGGCCAAACAGTTCAGTTTTTATTTAATCAGACCAGAGGAAATTTCTTCAAAAAGTAAGATCTTTGTCCCCATGCACACTTGCAAATTGTTGTCTGGCTTTTTTATGGCGGTTTTGGAGCATTAGCTTCTTTATGTGGATATAGGACTCGTTTTACTGTGGATATAGATGCTTGTCTACCTGTTTCCTCTAGCATCTTCACAAGGTACTTTGCTGTTGTTCTAGGATCGATTTGCACTTTTCGCACCAAACTACATGAATCTTTAGGAGACAGAATGTGTCCACTTCCTGTGCGGTATGATGGCTACGTGGTCCCATCATTTATACTTGCGTACTATTGTTTGTACAAATGAACGTGGCACCTTCAGGCGTTTGGAAATTGCTCCCAAGGATGAACCAGACTTGTGGAGGTCCATGATTTTTCTTCTGAGGTCTTGGCTGATTTCTTTTGATTTCTCATGATGTCAAGCAAATAGGCACGGAGTTTGACCTTAAAATACATCCACAGGTACACCTCCAATGGACTCCAATTAGCCAGTTAGCTTCTGATAGGCTAATTGGCTAAAAAAGGCATGACATAATTTTCTGGAGTTTTAGTTAACTTGGTGTATGTAAACTTCTGACCCACTGGAATTGTGATAATAGGCAATTAAAAGTGAAACAATCAGTCTGTAAACAATTGCTGGAAAATTACATGTATCATGCACAAAGTAGATGTCCTAAACAACCTGCCAAATCTATTGTTTGCTAATATGAAATCTGTGGAGTGGTTAATTTGTTTTGAATGACGTCAACCTACGTGTATGTAATTTTCTGACGACTTCTGTATCTGTAATGGATTTTCTAGCATTTAAGAGTGATTAAGCCAATATTCACTAATTCATAAAATGGTATCTCAGTGTGAAAACTTTGCAAAAAGTGGCTGGGCTGTTGTTTGGTGGCAATCAGGCGTAGAGTCTGTGCTGTAGTCTGTTTAAAAAAAAAAAAAAAAAAAAAAATATCTTCTTGCGTCTCTGAGGACGGCTATTTAGAGGATGCTGCTGTTGCCGGATTGCATATTCGTAGCTTTTGCTCTTGATCAATATGGCATATTCTTTTCCCACTTAAAACCCTCCTGGGTGTTCTGTCTAAAATATAGTGTGGTAAGCACACAAGCAACTGTAGCACTCGAAACCAGCGGCACACTCCAGCTGCTTCCGAAGTGCTGCGTGGAGTCTCTATTGCGTCATTTACTGTAACCGGATCAAAACGCACAGAGCCAAGCGACAAATGTTGTTTTACTGCAATTCAATCCATCTAGCATAGTATATGTGAAAAATATAATCTCCCCCCTCCTTCGTTCGATCGCAATCTCTCACTATCAGCAATATTGAAATGAAAGTGGTGAAATTTGGAAGGACATGTCATAATTTTAATTGTGACTAGATGGCCACATCACACAAGCCTGCCAATTCTCAAATCCTGTGATGTTTCATCAGTTTTGCATTGGCACTGAGCGACAGTGGGCACAATTGCAGGAGTCCATGTCTCAGGATGCCAGGCACTAAATCAGAGAGGGAGATGGCACTAGACCGATGGACCTTCTATTAAAAACACGAATAATTCTGTTCATTGCATTGAAGCCACTTTGTCAGAATTAGTTGCAGAACATAATCGATATATGTGAACACAAATGCTTCTAGCTACATCAGCTTGATTTCATGCGTCTAAGTGTTCTGAAATGTTTCAAAGCAATTAATTATGCAACTTAAGTGTGCTTTGTTTTCTTAGCAATGCCACAAGGGGTGCTATAGCGTTGAAGGTATATTACGAGTTCAGAACAAGTTAAGCTCAGTAGGCCGCATTTGTGGCATAATGTTGATTGCCACAAAAATGCATTTTGACCGTCCTCCCTTTTTCTTTAAAAAAAAAAACTGATACAGTGAGGTCCTTAAAATGAAAGTGGATGGTGATCAGACTTTAGAAGCTCCAATAATCACAGACAGTCAGCATAAATGTCATCGATACAACTTATGAGAGGATGGAGATCACGCTGTCTCTCGTGTGACATATTCGTGTTGGCGAATACTTAACGGATGTAATCTCCTGTTCTCCACTCGGTTGATGCATCCAGGATGAGCACACAAATGCACCATTGTGAGTGAAAATACAGATCTCAACCAAGCCACTGTACAGCGTTCCTCTTACTCAGTTTTAAACCACGCTGCTCTACCGGGTGCGTCTCACATGCCAACGAAATTCCGTCACACGCACATACCACTGCTTACTGGAAGCGACTATTTATAGTTAAAAAGTACTTTAATCTTTTTTGCACCAAAAGCGATCATGCCCTTTTAGAAGACATTCTATTTAACGTCATATGGATGACGTTTATGCTAACAGTCTATGATTTGTGGAGTTTCAAATGTCTAATCCCCATCCACTTGCATTTTATGGAACTACTGAACTCAGATATTTTTATATTTATTCCTTAAATGTGTTGTGCTGAAGAACGGAAGTCATATACACCTGGGATCATGAAGGTGAGTAAATGATGATGGAAAATTTCATTTTTGAAACACTAAATAAAAGGAGCAATATGTAATTTTAACATCAAGCGTTTCAAATGGGTACTGCAGTCCAAATTTAAAATATTGGAGAGAAATATCCCCCGCCCCCTCCTCCCCAGCCTGGGTTGCAAGATTGAGGACACGCAACAGGAACAAGCAAACTGATAACAGCAAGCGATGAGCTTTACACTGTAAGTTGATCAGCTAATGTATACGTTTGCAATGTTTTTATTGCTTGCCAATTATAAACCAGCTCATGTGGATTTTTATAACTCTTTCAATGTTAGCTAGATGTATTGCTGGCTTCCATGGCTGCAATGCACTGTATTTGTCTGCTAACTTGTTTCAAATATGGCAACCCGGGGTGTTGAAATACTATTGGGAAATGGGTAGTGGGCGGGCTCATACAGGCCTAAACACAAACAGAAATCCGGAACGGGCATTTCAAAGTAGAATATACAGGCTGTAGCATTGTTTTCGGAGAAGCCAGTATTTTATGTTTCCTAAATTTCTGATAACATATTGTGATAATTTAGGCTTTTGTACAGTAAATATATTACATATTGCACCTTAATGTAAGTGTTTTTATTAAATTATAAGCTTGACATTTCTGCCTTTTTGTAAACCCTCAAAAATTGGCCCCCTTCACTTCCATTTTAAGTACCTCACTATAACCTTGATATTTTTTTTAATTTTTTTTTTTTAAAGAAGGGATGAGTGGAAATAATTTTTTGTGGTAATAAACATCCTGCCACAAATGCTTTTGATTAAGCTTACCTTGCTTTGAACCCGAAATATTCCTTTTAAAGGGATAGATCATGTCTTTTACAATTGGTTTGCTCTTTCTGGTCCACTACTGTCATGGCGTTGCAACAATTTGCTGTTGATAACTATTGACACCTTTATGACTAGATAGCTGAATAATAACATCCGGTTTAATGACATACACATCTGAAGGTTACTCCATCACCTTCTTGAGTACTAAAGTTTGTTGTCATCACTATAACACAAGAATGCACCATTAAATTGATCAAGAACAGCATGTATACTGTGTTTGGAAAAGGCCATGAGGCATCAGTGTATTACTCCCTGCTAATTCAGAGTCTGTGGGACAGAGCTTCAACTTCACTCATGAGATTTAAACTTGGTATTGGAGGAGGGAGTTTGGGCTAGGATACATCTAGTGATGCAAGGGTGCGCCTTATGCAATTTAAGGTTTTACATAGATTCTATTGGACCACCTATAGTTTGTACAGGCTGGGTCTTAAAGACGCACCCACCTGCTGGCAATGCCAATCAGAAATTGGGGGCACAACCAATGTTTTTTGGTGGTGTGTTAAGATACAAGAATTTTGGATGAGGGTTCAGAGTTTTTGCCCCAGACTCTGTATTTTAGGTGATGGGGCGGTCATTGATGTAGGGGAGATGAGTGCATGAAGAATTGTGTCCTGGCCGGTGTTATGATAGGGAGACATAGAGAGGTTGGAAGTCGGCTGGAGCGCCCTCGTTTCGTGAGTGGTATGCAGAGATGGGCAGGGCAGCGACATGTGAAGATTTGTCACATAGAAGGCTAGGCAACATGGATCTATTCAATAAGAAATGGAGCTGCTATTTAGCCTTTTTAGAAGGCTTTCGGTGAGGGACATTGGAGAGAGACGTGTTGTTTTAAATGTGTGTGTTGTAGCCTTTTTGTTTTTGGACATATTTTTTTATGCTTTTATATAAATGTTTGTAAATTTATATAATGTGGTTTCCAGATAGTCTTTTGTTTTTTACATATGGTATATGGAATCAATAAAATTGTTAATAACAAAAAAGGGCATCATGCATGCAATGTGTTCGTCAAGCATTCTTGTCTTCGTATTTGCGTAGAGTGTGTCTGGCCTTACATGTTTGATCGCTCCATGCGGTCTGGTAAAGCAATGTTTGAAATCCTTACAAGCTGGATTTTTTGAGGGCTGCTGCTATTGTGTTCGAGATGACTGTGCGACTACAAGGAATTTGCGGGGCTGAACAGATTAGTGGACATTTGTGTGCAGTGAGGCCTGCTGCATTTTTGTTTGATGGAGAAGGAAAGACTGCAGGAAGGGGAAGAGAGGGGCCCTCTGTGTCACAAAAGGGATGTAGGCTGTTTAAGTAGGCAATGGCCCCTGGATGGGGGCGTGCAACCATCCCGAGTCCGACTCGGAATCTACTCTTGCAATGTTGCATCCCTCACCTGAGGTTACTGAGCCTGAAGCAAGAATTGCCATGACCTTGGCATTGGTAACGCAATGCTCTGCCATTTGAACTACAGGAACATAAACTTGTCCAGACAAATCTATTTCAACTTGGAGATGTCTTTTGATGGTCTGCTCCTAAACTCCAGCAATGGCTGCCATTTTGACCGCTCATACGTCCCCGAAGATCTCGCAGAGGGGTTCATTAAAAAGAGTAGAGAGACAGAGTTTGGGGGGGCACATCTCTCTCCCTTTCTCTCAGATGATTCATTATGCCTGTCAGGCCCTTTAAGACCCGCCATAATTGGAGAGCCCTTCGTTCTGAAGGCTACCCCCTCCTATTCCTCCGACAGGCGCAATAATACGAAGACCGTTTCATTAAATCCCGGACACTTAATCTGACACCGGCGGTCAGGTAGGTGCTGAGGAGTGGAGGAGATGCCTGCCAGCGAGTGCGAGCTAGAGATTACAGCCCAGATTTATACGCCCGCCCCTCCCAGCATCCTTCATGCTATCGCTTCCTTCATTCGTCTTTACTCCCTCCACTGCGTGTGGGTCGCTTTTGTTGCGGGAACAAAGGCTTGCTTGCATAAGGCAGGGTACGACAGCTGTTTGAATTGGTTTGCTTTGATTTTCATTAATAATAGACCAATATGTCATCCAAACCAAATAATCTGCAGAGGTTTTGTCATTTTGAGATATCAGCATTGGGATAAACATCGAAATCGGCTAAATCTAACTTGTGAATCGATAATGCACCTTTTTTTATGAATTTATAGATAATGTACATTTTAAGTTTAGCATCTTTGTGTACGTTGCATTTGCTATTGTCAAAGAACATGACTCCATAACCATTTCACTGTCGACTTTTTTCTAAGCGAATGATGTGGAAAATAAGTGTTCATTTAAATTAAGCAATTTTGTGTGCATTTCATTTGCCAAACATATCAACATAAAACTTTTCGACCCGTTTTACTTCTGTGATTGGACATATTTCTGAGTAAATGTTGTGTTAAATTCAGCAGTTTTTTTTTTGTAGATTTAGTTTGCTCTTAATAAAGTTAATATTAAATAGCCAAACAATGTGATTTCCAGGAAACAAATATAATAATGTATGGCCTCTGTGGACCATATATTTAGGAAAATATATATTTGTTAGGGATGTCCCGATACTGTACTCGTGCTTATAAAAATGCTTTGATAACAAAAATTATGCCATCTGATGTACAAATGTCATTGCACAAACATTTAGCCCACATATTAAAATCACATTATGTCCTCGTGTGATTGTAAAGGCCAAAGTCTGCGATTTAATGAGGTAAATATATAGTTTGCATATGCTGCGCTCTTCTAAGTGAATGTGTGATGCCGTCTGCTCATAAAGATATCTACATGGAAAACACCATCTTGAGCATTTCATGCTCTGTTTGAAGCAGATGACCATAAGCAGAGCGCTAATTCACTTTGTAGTGTGCAGCACATACAGACTACATATTTATTAGTTAAATAGCAGTCTTTTACAGTTTAATAATCACACTGGCCCTGCAACCCATACAGGATAAATAAGTCTCTGAAGGGCACTCCGGGGGAATAACAATCATGATAGTCATACTTTTTGATCACGTCAAACAGCATTTACAATAAAAAGTATTGAAGTCCTGAATAAACTTTCGCCCTCCATAGCTTTCACAGTGGATGATAAAGTCTTCCAAATGGGAATGGGCATAGGGGGGATCACTTCTGAATGGAATGCACCCAGAGTCATGTAGCGACCCGCTTTTCCGGCGGTGAAAAGCTGCCATTAAAAACACACAGAAACAAAAAGGTGCCTCACTCCAAATTAAAAGCTTCCAGAAAAATTAAAGCTCTGTTTAAATTGAAAAGTGCAATAGAAATATATCACTACTCTTTTGTGACGTAATTTTCACTGTATTTCTACTACTAATAATAAATTCTTATATCAGTGATGCTCTGTTGTGCAGCACATTATTTGCCCAAAAATAACACTAATGATGTATTTAGAAGGTTCTGTAAAAACCACTTAATTTCATAAAAATATTTCAAAATTGTTAAATTAATTGTTCTATTTTTTTTAATTTGATTTGTTTTAATTAATTCATTTTAGACACTATTTTGATTCTATATTTGAAATAAACTGTTGAATTTGGAATTCATCGATTTCTGGAAAAAATAAAACAAAAACAAAAACCGGTATTGTATCGGAAAGTACCGTAAAGGAAGTGTCTGTACTCATTTTCCCAAAAAATGTATCCTGGACATCGCTAATTTTTGTCTTTCCATTTGGTGCTGCTAATGGCACTGAAATGACACCTTCACCTTTTATAAGCAGATAGGATGTACATAAAATTGTTATTAGACAGACACAATATTTACAAAAATTTTAAGGTAGTGTCCTTTTTTACATTGCCAGAGTTGGTTTTGGAACTGTCATATTGGGGAGCTTATCAGCTGGCACTATTATTGGATTATCCATGTCAAATCAACCAAATTTCAGAAACTTCCTGTTAGATTATTTCTCCTATAATCTATGTAGTGCGTATTTTTCACCCCCAGCACTCTCCGTTGTCCTCTCGCTCAGGAATATGCTTGCAAGGATATTTTGTATAGAGCAATATGCAGTATACGGAGTAATCCATCATTTTTAGAGGAGATTCAAAATGACAATTTTTGCTTCAGATTTTTTAAGAAAAACCTACTGGTAAATTAAATCATCTTAGAAAGTTGGTAGCGTCATTATATTTACACAGATTTTGATAGGTCGTTTTTCTAAAATCAGCTGACTTTAGCACACTTTGTTGCATTATACATCCCAAACCTTAGCAAAAAACTATTTTTTTACTTCTCCAAAGTTGGAGTGCCTATAACTCAAGAAGTATTTAATACTTTTTTCTAGTTCAGAACACACTTTCGTGTATCTTTTATTTTTAAGGCCCTGTAAGTTTAAATCTGCTCTCAGTGTGACTCCATGTTTAAATTATAAAATCTGACCCAATTTAAATGGTCAAAAACTAAATGTGGGTCACATGGTTTGAAGCTAGTTTTTCTCGTCCAACAAAACAAAAGTCTGAAGTACAAATAATGATGCATGTGGCTCTTTCAATAAGTGCAATACCAATTTTGGGGGGGATTTCAGAAATGTGATATATCAGCCATCGTGCTCCGTAGATATCAGTATGGGCCATTTGAAAAACACAGATCGGTCAACCACTAGAATCCATGGAGAGTGCCGTTGTTTATGTGTGTGTCTGAGAGAGGAATCATGGGATGCTCTCAGCTCAAGACAGGCGTGCTGACAGCATGGATGAGATTCAGAGTGAAAGCTTAAATTAGGCCCTTGAAAGACAGGAGCACAGCGAGACGGGGGAGGCAGTCAGTCAGTGTGTGTGCGCGTGTCTGCGGGCGGATGATTGTATGCATGTGTGGATTAATTTATTAAGCAATGCCCAATATTGTTTAAATTAATCTGGGCACAGGGGCCCGCAAATTGAAACCGACTCCTTTGCATCTAGGTTACGTGTGACGGAGAAGGCAGTGAAATTAGGCTGCGACTTCTCTCAAATGACATAATTACACAAGCAAGCGCTAATCCTTTACATTGCCCAAACACAAAGCCGTTGAGGCAGCAAGTCTAAGACAATGGAAAGGTAAATAGCCAGCAGCCTCTTGATTAGCATGTAGCATGTTTGCGTTCTCCACGTCTGTTCCCCTCCCCAACGGCACACTTTGCTTATCGTAATCTTGTTGTAATGAACTACAGCTGCCACAACTGTTTTTGCTTTCGCTATGCAGTTTACGAGATATACCAGACCAAACAACTTAAAGATCAGTTATTATTTACTAACACTTGGAAGCTATCCTTTTGATTTGACATATTGGAATGAAAACACCACCGTTGAAATGTTTTTATTGTGTCTTCCTAGCTGTTGTGTCTGTCTGTATCTAGCCAATATTTATGATATTTTTTGACTTGTGAAGGTTTATCAGCTCCCTTCTAGTAATGAGAATTGTAAGGAATTTAACGATTCCAAATCCAGTTCCACTTAATGATTCCTGAAGATCCTGCTCCGAATGTTTATCCTTAACTTTGTTAATGTATAGTTGTAAAAAAAAATATAAATAAACTTGGTTGGTCCCGTTCTGCTTAATTGAAAATTTGAGGGGGAAAAAAAATGTCTTTGTCCAACTTTTTTTGTATTTTTAAAAAAAATATTTTATAGCAAAAGAATGGGACTGATACTGCATATTTTTGTTTCCACATTATAACCGTAAAGTTTCAAATATTTGTTCGTTTTAAAGTTTCTTGTAAGCCTAAATTACTAAAATTGTGTTTATCTTTCTGATGTTGCATTCATAACATTATAACAAGGTATTTTAGGTCATGTTAATTTAGAAGTCAGTGCATCGTTCTGTTTAAGTAAAGCTGCTACAGAAAATGCAAAGAGGTCAAGCTGATCAAATCACTTCCGAATACACTAAACTTAAAGAATCGTAATATTATTGAATCGCGACCCAGATATTGTGCCTGACATGCAGGTTTTTTTATTTACATTTTTATTTTATTTTATTGTAACGTACTAGCGGGCATTTTTAATGTTAACAGTATTAGTTGGTGCATAATTAGGTTTAAGTAAAGCTGCCATAGAAAATGCTAATTTTATTATTGTTTTGAGCTCATGTTTATCAGGTCGCATCGTAAAACATAAATATACAACCGCAATATTATCGTATTGCCACATCCCCGCTGATTCCCACCGCTAGTCTCATATAAATGGTACCTGAGAGTGGCGTTTTCGTATACAGGGCTATATCCTATGCTTGCATGTTCTAGGGTGCGTATTGTCCCGTTTCTTCCATGCTCGCACGGCTGTTGTCCTTCAACAGCCCAAACAAAGAGCCGATCCTCCTGTCCCCTCCCCCTCTTCTCCCATCCTCCCTTGTTCCTCTAGATATCCTCTCTCGCTCCCCCCACCGTCTCGTTCTCCTTTGTCTTCCCATCTTTTTTTCGCTGCTATCTAATTCCTCTCCTGCCATCATGCATTTGTCTCTCTCACTCTCTTCATTTCTTTCCCCATCTCGTTTTTTTATTTCTCCGTCGCCCCTCCTCCGTCTCTCTCAGACGAGTCTTGCAGGTATTCTCGTTGTGTCATTGTGGAGCGCTCCAGGAGTGATTAAACCATCATACACAATCCGTATGGCACGGCGCTCACGTCAGGCTCCATAAATCACCGCCTAATGCAGCCAATGGGATGAATTAGAGGCCAAATGAACCTCATGGGTTGCCAATTCTAGCCAGTGAGAATCTGCAACTTTAGTCAGTGAGGGACGTATATGTATCGATCCGAAGCTCTATATGAGGGCTTTTGTTGGAACTGCTTTGTTTTTTAGGCTTGACTATTACTAGCGATAGACACTGCCATTTGTGGCGAATTTAAGATTATTTGAATTGGCCAATAATCGTGCTTTTGTGTATTAACTGATGTGTTTCCTCGTATCAATTATAAAAACTACCGACATTCAGTATGTATGACAAATGTATTTTTTTGAGTAATTATTTGTCTTTTTATTCAATATTTTGCAAGCGCTCCGGTCAAATGTTATAAGAGAAACGCTATTGCCATCTAATTGATAGACCAATATATTGGCCAGGCTAATTAATCAGCCAATTTTGGCCAATCTGACATTATGGTCATCTGCAGAAAATCGTTTCAGAATGGCCAATTAACAGATGTGGTAAAAATCCATTCCCATCCAACCAAAGAATTGCTCTCAGTTTGCCAAGATCCTTGTCAACTTTTATTAGTATGAGCAAAACTATGATACTAATTCCACAAAATTGCAGTCATTAGTGGCTCTGGTTTACTTGATTACCGTCAAATTGAAAGTAGAGAATAAATGACATACGTTAAATTGAACCGGACACTGATTGGACGAGTGCGTCTTAGTTGCATTACTCTTTGAGGTCGTTTGTCTGTATTAAAGGTAACCGGTTCAGTCAGGCAGTCAGCTGACCTATTTACATGCTTTTTCAGACATGATGAAGCTGCTGTTGAAGGGAGGCATTTACTGCCCTTTCTGTATCTTCCTCGTTCATTTGTACCTTTGTTTGCAAGCTTGTTAACCTCTGAGCCCATTTAAAATACAATTAGCTGGCCCTTAAGATAAAGATGTTTTCTTGTTGCATTGCATCTTTAGAAATGAAAGTATAGTGTTGTTTTTGTTTGTTTAAAATTGGTTCAAGATGTGCTTTTAATATGCAAATGTATGTTGAAGGAATGTTCACGGTTAAATGCAAGTTAAGCTCGATTAACAGCATTTGTGACAAAATGGATTTACACAAATTATTTTTAGACGTCCCTTGTTTATTAAAGAAACACAGTAAGGTACAGTAAGGCACTTCAGTTTTAAAAGAACCCAGTATATTCCTTTTTAATTACATTCAATACTTAAAGGGATGTTCAATGAGAAAACTTGAAGAATCTTCACACAGCTCTTTTTCATACTACTTTTTTTTTTTTTTTTTCTTTTTTTTTTACCACTTCTTTCAAGCTAACCCCCCCCCCCCCCCCCCCGACATATATATAACTTCACTATATTCCAAGTCTTCTGAAGGCATATGATAGCATTATGTGATGGAAAGACTGTAATTTAAGTCATTATTCAGGGAAAATCTTCCCCTTCACAGATGACAGTTATTTTTTTGTCTGAACTATTTCTTTTTAATAGCTGGAATCACCTCATTAAGGGCAAAAAAAATATATAAACTCCTTAGGCATAACTATGGAAATCGAGATTATTTCCCGTACAAACCTCCATCTTCTACGCTGTCTCTCTTTCGCAGGTGCCTTGTGGATGTGCATCGTGCTAAACCCCCACTGTAAGCCCGAACAGAAAGCCGCTTGGCTCAGGCAGCTCAAGAAGTGGAACAGTGTGGACGTGTGCCCCTTAGAGGATGGTAACCACGGCAACGAGCTGCCCAATTTAACCAATGCTTTGCCGCAGGGTGCACACGGCAACCAAGGTAAGTGTGTGCAAGGGTGTCGGGGCGAGGGCAGTGGTTGGGGGAAGAAACCGGGTCTTTTAATCAAGCGTGCCTCGGTGCACCCCTTTTATTAGGCTTTGTGTGACTAATGGAATGCCCCTAATAAAACCAGCTTTTGTCCTTGCTGTGCAAATCATAAATCTGGGTGTAATAAAGCGTTGGGGTGGGGGGAAAATGGCTCTATCGAAACTTTTCGGTTAGTCATGTGTTTTGAACTGGGCGAAAATGTCTGGGGAGATTTTATGATATGTTTTCTTGTAAATATTGGGTAATTGCGAAGAAATGGCTTCCATTTATGTTGGTGGGCGCAGATTTTTTTTAGGATATTGACCTTTTTATATAGATTTGATTTAAAAATAAATTACAGTGTGGTATGCATTTGGGTTAGGCAATATATTGAATATTCATTATAGATTTAATGTTATTGTATTTGCCCATTAAGTTTCCAAGAATTCATGCCTGAAACTAGTTTTGTGCCTTTGTCTGTTCTGTTCAATTCTTTACTGTTTTTTTGCGTTTAAAGTCACTTTGGCTAAAAACATCTGCTAAAATGACTGTAAATGTATATTGCCCAGCTCCATATGTTTAAGCCACCTTGCAATAGTCTTGCTGGTATGTGCAACACCACAATGACAGTTCAGCTCGCTGGACTAATCTGCCGATTTATTTCCAAAGGTTTTGCTGCTTTGCCCCAGACTGACAGGCCCCCAGGGGCTTCCCTCTCAGAGCTTGCATTGAGAATGACAGGGCAATTTCCTCATCCCGTCCCCATCTCTCCTTATCCTCAGATTTGGGCGCCAGGCCCCACCGGACGGTTTTCACGCGAGCCATCGAGGCGTGCGATCTCCACTGGCAAGACAGCCACTTGCAGCACATAATCAACGACGACCTCTACACCAACTACTGTTACCATGACAACACTGAAAATTCGCTCTTTGACACTCGTGGATGGCCTCTGTGGCACGGTGAGTGCTGTGTTTAATTTAGCTTTTATTTCATTTTCTATTTAACATTTGTCTTCCATTTTGCTTAATTTTTCAGTGAATTTAGTTTTTTTTACTTCTAAGTTTTTTTGTTTTGGTACAAAGCAACATTTTGCCATTTTGACAGTAAAGGTGGGTTGTATTTTAAAAACTAAAATTTGTGGTCATTTTTATTTTGTAGTTTCATTAGAGCTGCATTATATTTATGTATTCAATATTTTTCTTTTTGACAATATAAAATGAGCCAATATCATGAACGTTGCAATAATTTTAATCAATGTTTTTATTATTACTATTTTAGTTTCCCAAAGATTGTGCCAGTACACTAGTTTCACCTATATTCTAAAATGCATTTGTTTGTTTTTTTGCTTTTTTATTTATAGGTGTAGTTTTTTTTCTCATTTTAATTTTTTATTCCAGTTACAAATGTTTTTCATTTTAAAAGCTGTAGTTTAATAATAAAAACACTGGTGACGCTTTCAGAAATTTGCTTGACTCGCTTATTTGTGTACTGTAGTAGCAGCATAACTACAAAAAAGAGGGCTTTTTTTAAAGTTTTTTTTTGTGATAAATTGATGCTTTACATGGAATTTCTTACAAAATGAAAGCAAATTTGTATGTTTTATCCTGCTAGCTCTACCTAAGCATGTCAAAATTTTGGTGTGTTGATGAAGATCGCTAGTGCACTCCTGTGAAGGTTTTTTTTGGTTTTCACCACAGAACATGTCCCAACAGCCTGCGCAAGGGTGGATGCACTGAGATCTCATGGTTACCCACGGGAGGCGCTGCGATTGGCCATCGCTATCGTCAACACACTGCGCAGACAACAGCAGAAACAGCTGGAACTCTTTCGAAACCACAAGAAAGGTGAGCCAAAAATTACATTGCACTCACTGACCGGCTAGTTACAATGTCAAGGTTGTATCAAGGTGAAAAATAATGTTGCATGCAATAATGTTTACACACTAATTTGGTTGCTGTGGCTTTATTGTTGGTCGCTAGTAGGCATTCCTAATGCTAGTCGCTCAAGCATTATTGGTGGGCTAACAAAGTGGCCATTACATTTAGAAAATCATGCTGGTAAGATAAGATGAATAGGTTTTCTTGCTGCTAAAAATGTACATTTATATAGGGGAAATCGTGTGCCTACATCATGCTCTATCATTGCCATTTGCTGTGTGAACACCCCTTTATTCGGGTAATACAAGTCTGAATCCAAAAATAGTGGAAAAAAGCCAAAATCCCCAACAAAAGAATTGGTTAGCTAAAACAAAGATAAAGAGTAGTTTGTAACCAATTATCCTTTCAATACTGTGTTCCACTGCCAAGTATATATATTACTCTCTATGTTTAGTGGCCAGGTAACAGTTTTATGCCACACAGCTCTTGACTAGAGCTGAATGTACACTCATGCCCAGCAGGGCTCGGTCAATTGCATTTAAATGCAAATGACTACTTGTTGTGGTGAAAGTGCCCACGCATAATTCATATTATTATAATGAGGTGGCTCTATGACCCGGTTCTGGGCTTTATGTAAAGCACCACTGCAGTGATTTCCACAGGACATGGGTGCTAAAGAAAATCAAAGCTCTCTGGTGTCTCCCATTGTTCACTTTACAAAGTCAGACTCCAGGTACGGTTTTGTATTGGCTGGCCTTGTGTTGCAATAATATAGAAGCTCCGTTTGTGAGGAAATATGCCTGAAAGTACCCCAGCTTGATCTGTTGCTAGAGCTAAGGAGTTGTTTTGGACACAGAAGCTTGGTTCCAAAACACTGTGGCTTCATTTACATTAGCAGCTACCTACTTAGGCAGTATCCTAAACAAAATGGTACATTATAAGTGACTGCATTGATAGCAACTCCAGAGGTCCCTTACGTACACCACACAAATTGTACAGTTTAGCATTGTACAGAGATTAGCATTTGTACATGTTACTAATTTAACAAAGCAAAACTCCTAATAAGCACTCCTAAAATACATAGCTCACTCAAACTTTGGGTCATATAGTGAATGTTCAATTGAAATGAACTAATTGGATGCTAATAATAAAACTATTGGATGCTAACAGTTGGTCCCAGTAAAGTATGAAGTTACCATATTGCTAAGCTAACAAAAAAACAGACAAAAACAAAAATATTGGGTGAAAGAGATGCAAATATTTTCAGCACTGACTAAAGTTTCAATGAGCTTATGTAATGCCACCTTAGATTTTTTTTGCCATTCCGAGGTACCTAATTAGGCAGCTTAAATTTCTTGCCTAATGTTTGGAACAGCCTTTTGATAATTTTACAAACATATGGTTTCAATTGCAAGTTAAAAATCTTAGCTGATATTTTACTATCTTGATTAATAAGACTAATTGGCCTGCAATTCCCACAGTCTTGAGGGTCATGACAGTCTTTGCTTAGGAAGAGTGCATATAAATCCTAAAAAATATTGCCTTGGTAGGCAGCTTACTAGGAATTGGAGCAGCCGTGACTGAAATCAAAACCATGTCAATTTTTTCATCTAGATCTACTTCATAAAGGGGTGACGTCCATCACTAATTTAGAAGGATGGGTGGGCCACCCTCTGGACCCCATTGGAACACTGTTCAGCACTCTAATGGAAACAGGCCGTGGGGATGAAGATGGTTCACAGGCAGGGTTCCTGGACTTCTCAGGTACAAAATGAGATGCTACAGTGCTTCACTGATTTATGTTATTTACTAGCTGTCAAGTCATGTTAACATCCTGTTCGGATCTTTAGGCAGGTAATATTAATAACTGTTAATGTAAACATTTATACAAATTTTTTTATGTACCATATTCATTATCAGTTTTTTTTTTGTGATAAATTGATGCTTTACATGGAATTTCTTACAAAATGAAAGCAAATTTGTATGTTTTATCCTGCTAGCTCTACCTAAGCTTGTCAAAATTTTGGTGTGTTGGTGAAGATCGCTAGTCACTTAAAAAGTGGACAAATAATCTGTAAAACTATGTAATTTCTGTGATACTAGCCTCACTGAATGGAATTGCAAAGTAGTGACTTGTTTCTAGAACATCTTCAGACACACAGGTAGCCCTGCCACAAACGACTCACGCTATTGGTTGAGCCAGTTTTCCAATGTCTGGCCGGTTGGGATGCTCAAAAAACAGTGTTACACATTTTTGTGAAATCAATGTGCAAAAAAGCTACGCAAGTCTGCAAATTAAGTTATAAATGTAAATAATATGTAAGTATAAGTATTTCGAATTTTATTGAAGTACCTGCATCTGGTACAATCCTTATTTATTTTTATTTTTTACAATTTGTGGTAAATGAAGGAACTATTTTATGTTGATGACTTTTTCTCTCCCTTTTATTGCCAGTACCACATCCATTCACAAGCAGGTTAAACTTTTTTAAATATTTTATGCACATTTTGGACCACCGTATTAGTAAAACTTAAACCTCTCTTGAATAACCCTCACGTATGCTACTACTTTAGACATTGATTAAAGAGATATGGTATATATTAAGAGTCAAAGGGAAAGGCTCTTTTATCTCAAGCTAAAAGTCTGAACTTTATTCTTCCCTGCTGCATTTTTAATGCACTTTTAATTTGAATGTTTTTCTGTTCCCATTTCTGATTCATGAGCCTTGATTGGCGAGATGACTGTTTCACAATCAGAGAACACGCTGCTGCAATTATACGTTATTGTTGCTGTTGGGCTCAGACCCGTTCTGATTGGCACTGGAAGGGTGGGCGTGTTCGCCTTTTCCAGCATGCCTGCGCAAGATGGAGACTTGCAAGAGGTGCCCAATGGAGAAAAGTGCATAAAAAAAAAATTCGATCATTATTTACTCACCTGAACATTGTTCCAAACATGTTGGTGAGAGGTGAGAGGCCTGCTTTGTGCTCATTTTTGATTTGGACATTAAATCCTCCTGGATTCATCCACACGGTCCAAAGAGGCATCATTAAAACATTATTATGCTTCTCAATATTAGCCCCAAATGAGTCACCAAATTATGTCTAACAGAGATCATGGAGCTCTGGATTCACTTTGCTGTTGAAATAATAACGACACGAACGAGAAGAAACCCAGGACTTTTTTATGTGTTTTTAACATGTGTATTTCAAGGTTTTAAGGGAGAGGTTTGCTCAAGTCCTTTCATAAAATCCATTTTATGCTTGGCTTATCTTTAGGCCTTCATGCAAACTACTTTCATGAATACTGAATACTTTCAGCCAGTCAAAAGGCTACATTTGCTGCTGAGACATCGATGACTCGATGAAATTAAAGCTTAGATGTGTTGCTGAAGATTCACCAACTTTGAAAGACTGTATTTGGTGCCAAGTTGGTGAGGATTGCAACCATCGGAGACACATTGTGTTGTGTTGAGTTGGCAACCATGTAGCTGGAGTGCAGTGAAGGGTGAAGTCCTCTTTAAGACCTCTTTCATAGCTTCATATTACAACCTGGACCTCCTTATACAACAAACAGTAAATCTAAGCTGGTCACCCAAAGTTTCAAACCAGCTCTGGAATATGATCTGTGTACCAGCCCACGTCAACACTGTCTTGCATTGATGCATTTACCAGTTCAGGGTAACAGTATATTACCTCAGTCACTCAGAAGCCTAATTGAGCATGCTTTGCCTTATGCTCTATCAGGCAGGGCTGCTTCATTAGACCAGGCAAAGTTCCTCACTGGTGCCTCATTATAAGACAAAACCTGTCTAAGAACCAATGCCTGTGTGGAAGGTCTCACCACAATGATTCAGTTCAAAGGTGTCACACCTCAGTTACTGCACAACGCTGACTGTGGCTCAAGGCCTGACGAGTCTGTTTCTCGCCCTCTTGCAGCCAGCGCATTGAGCTCAAGCAAACACAGCGAGCTGCACTTGTTTCCATCCACGCGACGCTTCCTGGAGGAGGGTGAGTCATACCTGGCGCTGGCGGTGGAAACAGCCCTGATGGGACTGGGTCAGCAGAGAATAATGCCTGATGGACTGTACGCCCAAGAGAAGGTTTGCCGCAACGAGGAACACCTGATCGCCAAACTGCAGGAAGTGGACCTGGACGATACACTGGTCAAGATCTTCCGCAAGCAAGCTGTCTTCATGTTAGAGGGTAAGTCTTTGAACTTTCACAGATTTGGATGGAACAGGGGTGTTGTGGCTTAGCAGTTTGGGTTCTCATTAACAGAGGCTGAAAAGTGCTATAGCTTGAGGAAGTAGTTTGGGCGTAGTTGATGAATCAGGATTGGGTGCGGTTGATTTTCTGTTGTGTCAGCTAAATGTCTAGCCAAATATCTTTTGTATCTGAAAGCATGTATCTAAAAATATGTCTGCGTCCCAATTCACCTATTTGAGCAACACTAAAAATAAAAAATACAAAAAAAAATGTCCTTGCTATATGTACTGCTCTAAGCCATGTGAGACTTGTATTACAGCACTTAATATATTGTTGCTTCTATTGTTGGATGAATTGCTTTTATTGTTCTCCTCATTTGTCGCTTTGGATAAAAGAGTCTGCTAAATGAATAAATGTAAATGTGGGGGACTGGTCAGGATTGAAGGAAAGCTGAACGTAGCAAAGTACACAACCTTAATGAAAACCTGGTCCAGAGTGCTCATGACCTCAGACTGGGCTGAAGGTTCACCTTCCAAAAGGGCATTGACCCCAAGCACACAGCCAAGACAATGTAAGAGTGGTTTAGGGACAAATCTGTGAATGTCCTTGAGTCGCCCAGAGCCCAGAATTGAAACCAATCAAACATCTCTGGAGAGACCTGAAAATTGCGATCCACCGATGGTCCCCATCCAACCTGACAGATATTGAGAGGATCTGCTGAGAAGAATGGCAGAAAATCTCCAAATCCAAGTGTGCAAAGCTTGTCGCATCATACCCAAAAAAGATTTTAGGCTGCAATTGCTGCCAAAGTTGCTTCACTTAAGTACTGAGTTAAGGGTCTGAATACTTATTAAATTGTGATATTTCAGTTTTATCTTTTTGATACATTTCCAAAGTTATCAAAAATCAGTTTTTTTGCTTTGTCATCATGGGTTATGGAGTGTAGATTGATGTGGGGAAAAAATTATTTAAAGCATTTTTGCATAAGGCTGCAACATAACAAAATGTGAAAAAAATGAAGGGGTCTGAATACTTTCTGAATGCGCTGTACTTGACAGGTCATTGGAAAGTACATTATTTCAAGCCGCGCGTCCATACCAATACGTTTCATTTGAAAATGAATTAATTTCACTATGTTTACACATCTCATCCACACTAGAACAGTGTTTCCTCCCATACTGCATCGAAAACGATTAATTTAGGACACTAAAAAGCAGTATTCAAACAAAATGGACAAGTATGGATGTGGCATTAGTGTGTAGTAAGACTGCCGCTATTGGGCTCTGTAATTATAAGTGCTTCTTAAAACCAGTGATCCAATTTTTTTTTCTTCCACAGTGTTTGTGTTTGTTAGCATTAGCACCTAGCTAAATTATTACCTTTTAAATTTCCTTTTAATAGAATTCATAACATTTGCCTTATTGCATTTCTTGCCATTTTTCAACAACTAAAAAAAGTTGATTGTGGGTGATTACAAATTCCTCCTCTTTCATAGCACTAGGGCTTGTGGGCTAATAATATTAGCATACACCAGAAAACTACAGCATCCGGACACCTTTGTCTTACTTTTTTAAACGTAGTACAATTCGGCAACAAACTAATCCTAATCTTGCATACTACTTAGCATCCCGAAAAGCTTTCATCTCTGGTTTTGTAGTTTTCATTAAACAACAGTGATGTGGATAATAGATTTATTATTTTCCTGGTTTAAGTTTTATTTCCTTGTGAAAAACTTAATAGTTGGGTTAATCCATCTCAAGTTGTCCAATTTAGGGTGCTAGACCATTTAAAGTGTGTGTGTGTGTGTGTGTGTAATCATTTCATTCCACTTTTAGGGTCAATTTATAATGGGAAGGGTTCGAGTCCCAGTCCAATTTTTTAGGGGGTACATGGGTAAGTATAGTGTGCAAGCATGCAGAACATTTCAGGTTTTAGACTTCGCTTATTTTTTTTTTTATGGGGGCGAGAGAGTGCAATATAATTTCCCCCCACTTTCGGGTTGATTTTCTCTGGTGGGGGACCAGAAAGGAACCTGAAATTTTCAGATATAAGTCTCCTATGGTAGCATACTTCTTTAAAAGATTGGGAGTTTGAGATTCCACTGGGTACAGAGTTAGGGCTAGTAGAAATCTGGGGAAAAGCCTACTTTATTAATGCATTTAGAGAAATTAACAGATGTAATATTAGCATAACAAATAATACAAATTAACAGTATTTTACAGTAAGTATGTTTATGATTTACATACCACAATTTCAAGCTACTGTATATATTTGATTAGAAGCAGTGAGATTTCCTCACTCAGTCTCTCAGAAATGTTGTGGGAGCGTCCGGTGGCAGTAGTCAACTCGGCAGGTGTCAGTTTTCTGAGAACATTGTTCATTGGAACCCACGCTTTGTCCTTAGAAGATATTGTGAAGGATGTTCATGGTCCAGGTGGGTGGAAGAATTTTATTTATTTATTTTGTGTTATTATGAATTTATGTTGTGAAGAAGTTCTGAGAGTCCTTCTCATGTTTGCACTGATTGATAAAATTCTTCTTGTTTTTATATTGGCTAGCAGGTCCATCAGAAAGATAGATAATCTTTTCTTTCCCTGGGAAAGTCTCAGTGATGTGTTCCAAGAGCTTCTTTTGGAATGTGTGAATTCTGACTGTGATGTTTTCAGGATGATCACTTATGATACAAACACTGTAGCTATTAATTCCATCTCCTTTGTTGAAATAATAAACAAAGGGGTTGAATGTGGGCTGTTGGTTCACCCAGTGATGACTCTGGACTTCATCCTGAACAATGAAATTAACAATTTTCCAAAAAGTCACAGAGGACAATACACTCAGACTGAGTAAGGTTTGCCTTTCTATCGTTAAGGAACTGAGACTGAGCCTTAGCAGTGAAATGGTTTGTCTTTAACGCATTGAGTTTCTCAGCCAGAGAAACAGAGAATACATCCCTAGGGAGAACGACAGTGATCATATCTGCTCAGTCAGTCTTAACCCACTGCTTAAAGGTGATATTACCTGGAAGTGTGTCATCTTTGTCTGACTTCTCAAGCCTCTGCAGTAAGGCCTCTATAACTGGACACTGGTCACACTTGTTGAGCATGCAGTCATTACTGTTTATGTCACAGACTAGAGGTACCAGTAGGTCCTTGTACAAGCATAAGCTATTGTATGTCATTCGTAAACACAATTACTGTAAAATACAGTTTTTACATTTTTATGCTTGTATTACATATGTTAATTTCTCAAAACGCATTAATAAAGTAGGCTTTTCCCCAGATTTCTACTAGCCCCAGCACTGTAACCAGTGGAATCTCAAATATATTTTTTTAAAGCAGTATACTTACCATAGAGGACTTATATCTGGGAAAATTTCAGGTTCCTATCTGGTCTACCACCAGAGAAAATCAACCCGAACCTGATGGAAAACGTAAAAAAAAAAAAAAAAAAAAAAAAATGCACTTTATCGCCTCCATAAAAAAATTGAAGTGTCAAACCTGAAATGTTCTGCTTGCACACTATACTTACCTAGGTAACCCCTAAAAAAATTATGACTGAAACTCGAACCCTTCCCATTATAAATTGACCCTAAAAGTGGAACTTTCAGCTATCTTGATCATTACATTAGGATTTAAGTTCTAAGTCTAAGGAATAAGAACATGCTAGTTGTTTATACATGTGCATGTACCTTGTAATGAGATCTAGAGATCAGTTTTTTTTTTTGTTTTTTTTTTCCAGGACCATCCTGAGCTGAGATATTGAGGTTTCTGCAAACATCTGTATAACCAAAATGTATTGTGCTCCATGACAAGATGGCCATCGTGGTTAAACAAAATAAAATAAAAATAAAAAAATGCTTACAATACCAATACATGGAGGTAATCACTAAAAAAAATATTAGGAAAATAAAAATGGTGAAGCAACCAAATTTAAAATTATTGGACCACTTCAGATGGACGGTGTCAAATACAGCTAACAGTACGATACTCTTGTAAACAGTAGTGGGTAGTAATAGGTAGTTTAGTTGGTAGCGATCCATGTTTGGGTATGCTTTTATGCTAAATAGAGTACCACGTTTTTAATTCATCAACATGCTAATGCTAAACTCCTTTGAAATCAAGTGCTATTTGTGTGGCTTGCAGAGATGCTGCATATGTAGAGTGTTTCAAATCAGGAGCTTGTTTCAGTTAGGGTGCTCTCTTAGGGAGCAAGTCAGCTCACTAGGTTTTGGAAGCAAGCTAAAAATTTTAGCAAGGCATAGCTGTGAGTGGTGTAAAGTTACGATGTGCTTAATTTGGTGAGTTGTATATTTTTCTGTTTGTATGTCAAGGCCTGAATATGTATGGGTTTGTGTAATTGTGATGTGGCTTCCAGTTGGGTGCTCCTAGTTGAAAATAATCTAATGACAGGGAAAGCTAACATCGCACACATGGCTTCTGGCATGGAGTTTATATTGTACGCAAGTGTGAAAAGGCTTGCACACTTTAAAGTGGATGTGTGGTTTTCATCTGGTTAGAGTATTTGCGAATTGGGGGGGGTGGGGGGGGTAAAATTCTCTAAGCAGATTACCCACTATTCAGCACTTATCCCGGAAACAGGACTGCCATTTCATCATATTACTTGTTTCTTTTCGCTTATGGATGAGCCTGTGTGTCAAACTAGGATAATGGTGACAAATTGCCATGGTATCTTTGAAGTATTATGTAAATATGTTTAATTGAATATGGTAATCATTCAGTACCATTGTTTATATCAAAGTACCATGCTAATACAACTATACCATGATGTAGCCATAGTACTTTCCTAAGGGTTGAAAACGTATTGATTTTAATATGTCATGCAAAAGGGTTGTGAGATGAAACAGGAACTTCCTGAGGCGTTTCAAACACCTACACTTCGTACCTACAAATATGTTCATTTCTAACCACACATCGCACCTTCCAAAGGCCCTGTGCTTCCAGCATTCAGTGTGTTTGGCAGCATTAAAGGGATAATTGATTTTTATTATTTACTCACCCTCATGGTTTTCCAACTCTTCCAAGTATGTCTTTCTTCCATTACGGACACCAATCGAACCTATAAATGTCTACGTGAAAAAAAATAGGTACTGCTTTCACAACGTCTCTCGGATGTTGCATGTTTCTGACTGTGTGTTTGTCTTCCAGGTGGGCCCTACAGTGGTTTGGGAGAGCTCATCTATAGAGAGAGCGTTCCGATGCACACGTTTGCCAAGTATGTCTTCACATGCCTCCTACCTCACGATGCCGAATTGGCATACAAAATTGCACTGAGAGCAATGCGGTGAGTTTCCATGGGCCGAACGAGCAACACTTCTCTGCCAAACCTGTCACATCCACCTACAGTAACGAACACACCCACGGCTGTGGCTTATTTTCCCCTTCCGTCTTTTGTTTTCACCGTTTACGTCTCCACTGATTTTCAGATTTGTGTGTGTGTGTGGGGCGTGAGGTTATCATGGGCATAGTTTAATCAAAATGCGCCTTTTGCTTGAAAAACTGCTAAATAATTCATGGCCGCTGAAAATGAGTTTTTGAAAAAGTGTGAATAATAAATATGTGTTGAGTCTAATTTAGGCTGTAGAGATAACGCCTGGTGATCCTTTCACCCCGTACACCCCCTCGAGTTGGCGTGTGTGTATATGTATGCACACATATGGCTCTATGTATATGCACTTTCATACAAACGTGCGTGTTGGTAGAAATTTTACATTATCGGCATTTGCTATTCATGCACCTTTACATACCTGTTTCATACCTCATTTTAATATTTAAATGAAGTCTTAGTCAGTATATACACACAACAGGTCTCATTCATGAAACATGAGAAGAACAAATTTCCATGCAAAGTATTTGTAAAACAATTCTTATGTAACTTGTGTGTTTAGTTGAATGCAACAACATATGTAAGAATAGTTATATGAGCGATTTACAAAGACATAAGTTCTTCCTGAACTTATTCTGTTCGTTTGTACATTGAATTAGACATTTAACTCAAGTATGTTTGTATGAACAATTTGCACAGATATGACCCATGCTTGAACTAGTTCTGCTCGTTTGTAAACCATACTTGTGTAAAATGCTGCTTTCAATTCAGTGCCCAGATTTGCATCGTTTTACGAACAATTGGCATAAAAATTCATACTGCTCGTGTTTCATGATTGTGGCTTAATGTGCAACAATATTCTTATGCTGTGTTCTAACCAGGCACGATGCAATGAGTCTCCAAAGCAAGTCATTTGTCTGGACATAATGAAAAAAAAATGGTGTGTGACACAAAGCACTTTTTGCAACTCAAAGCAAGTTTGAGTTTTATTATACAGTTATGTGCAGTCAGGGCTGGACTGGTAATCTGGCATACCAGGCATTTCCCCAGTGGGCCGACGCACTTTGGGGCCGATCAGGGGCGGACTGGCCATTGGCAGAACCGAGCGTGCCGGTGGGTCGCCCGTGAAACTTGCCGAATGGGCCACAAAAAGGCGCAGTACAGCGAACACCCATTTGGATGAATTCGATTTTGCTGTGGCTGTCAGCAAAGTCTCAATAGTTTTTCGTTTATCACGTCACGGATTTCAAAATTCAAGCAGGTCCAACTGTTTTATATCGACTTCTGGTTATTGAACATATATTTTATTATTTTTCCTTTCTTGACCGACCAACAAATGTTACCAAATCTGACTTTAGCTTGGTATTTTAATATATTTTTATTGGATTATCTTTACCAGGGGATTTGCAGCTCAGGAAGCACGTATAAAGTTGATGGCATCAAACACAGATCCACCTAAATTTAGCAGCTGTGGGAGCTTCAGGCTCAGTATTGACTTTCTCTATAAAAAGACTGTGACTTCCAAAAACTCTCCATGGCATTGGCTCCGACTAGGGCCTGATCTTTGCATAATACAATTCCCTTTGTAGATGGGTTTGCCAGGACATGATGCTTTGACATATCTACGCCACACAGGAGGCAAAGGATGAAACCCAACAAGACTGAATGCTCTGACATGACAGCACATGATCAAATAGATTACTGTTGGTGACACGTTATCAGAATGCCATGGCATCTACAATGCACCTGCTGGCATGTTTAAAGCATTATCTCTTATGCTCAAGAGGGTCTTTCTGAGTTATAGATGCACTAGATGGCCAATTTACAAGGACATATTCGACATCTGTGTAGAGTAGACTCCATATCCTTTTTGCTGAAAAACACACTTGAATGTAGAGGATAGACATTCACTGAGGTTCCCTCAAGTCTTGTATTTAAAATATTTGTTGTGGTATCGGAGAAATGCAATATGACATACAGAACCTCTGTAATGTTTTCATAAAGAGACAGACCCTGTATGGAAAGGCCATGGGCCTCCTCTAGGCTCATGTTGGCTTAGTTGGAGCTCTACCACAAAATGTATGTGGGGAACAAAAACCCCAGTGTGTCCTTCTAAAACAAGGAAACTTTAACTGTGGTTTTACAGCAGTTAAAAAGTTCAGTATCTTCCTGTGGCGGCAACGAATATTCCATGTGGTTATGCATTCTGTTAACAGATAACCATCCTTGATTGTTTACCTCTACTATATCTGTTGTAAAATTGTCCTTCTTGGTCAGAAACATTATAATAAAACTTGATAGGCAAATCAAGTTCTCCTCAAGGACTCTTGAAAACACTGTTGAGCAACTCAAATGGATCATTGAATAGTTTTTTAAACTGGTTCATTGACGTAAACGGTCTGCACACATCATTTTGGCTAAAATGAATTTTGACTTGGTAACAAGTCAAATAACGTATATTTGTATGAACAAAATGGTAGCATGCATTTTACTACTTAAGCTCAAATTTGGCTAAAAATAATGTCAGTTTGTTCATGCTGTAGAGAAAGGATCTTAAAGCTGAAGTGTGTCATTTTTGCTCAACTAATACCAACAGATGAAATTACAAAAATAAACGCCACTGGTTGAGTCAGTGTTGGTGTTTCGGGCTGGATGAGCCGTTCCAAACAATAAGGAATTTTTCAAGTTCCACAGAGACACGGTGTTTACAGATTTTGAGACAATTAACCTACAAATGGCTCACTTGGAGTTGTCTCTGTATATTAGGCTGGGAAATATACACTGAAAAAAGTTTCACGCTTCAGTTTTAAAGACTGGGCCAAAACAGCAATTGGCTCTTTTTGTTGAATGGCGGGACTTCCTTTCTAAAAACAGTCATGTTAAAAGTTGCGAGGCCCATTCATTTTCAACTGATGCCCTTGCTCCTCCTCGCACTGTCGCTTTAAGAAACCATTACAGAGATCTTGAATGTTAAAGCTGATAAAAACCAACAGTACTCTTGTGCTTTTGAAGTGATTAAAGAACAGGAAATGATTTGGGAAGCAACAGTGTTGCTAACCTGTCTTTTGTCTTTTTGTGTTTGTAGGTTACCAGTGTTGGAATCCATGGCTCCTTCCAGCGACATGTCCCGGCCTCACCATATAGTATCCGTCGTCCCCAATCGTTACCCGCGATGGTTCACTCTCAGCCACATTGAGTCGCAGCAGTGCGAGCTGGCCTCCACCATGCTCACTGCAGCCAAAGGTTAGACCATCACATGCGCCAGCACGTCCATCAATCAAGTGCAAGCTGCAATTACCGTGACAACAGCACTGTTTCCTTAATGGCAGCCCTGTGTACCGCATATCCGCTAGCAGACTGGTTCCACAAGACAAACAACAAGCCCAGGCTATAAAATCAAATCTGCAGCTGTGTACTTGCTCTGGAGAAACAACAAGCTTGGAAAAGTTGCAAATTTGCAGTGCTATTTTTAAGGTCTGATTGCGCCGCTATGCAGAGGGAGCTGAAATTGGAATAAATACACATCCCAGAAATCCTGTCCCAGAATTGAGCATTTTAAAGTCAGCATGAAATGCCGTTCGCAACCCATTTAACTTCTATAACGTGGAACGTCTGAGTGAAATGGAACATTCAACGGAAACATTTTTTAGGGGCATTGTTGACATTGTGTAAATCTTTTGATATCCAATTAAACATTTACAAAATCGTATAAATCCATTGTTCTCCTCTTGATTCGCCATCTCGAAATGAAAACCATTCCACCAAGATATGTTTGTTAGGTTTCAATTGATAAAATGATATATGGTTTTAAAAATGAAGATTAAAAGCTTTAGCACGTTCTGATCGTTTGGACACTTAATTAGTTAAGTCATTATGCAAAGGTGAAGTTCTAGTAGCGCAGATGACGCTTGTTTTGGTTTAATGCAATAACATCCATACATGCATAATAAAATCCATCCATGTTTGTGTCCACATACTAATGGTCTCTGTATATTTCCATATATTTATACAGATGTTTACGTAATGCATGTAACATGCATTATTTTCCTTCTGTTTCTAGGCGACGCACGAAGGCTAGAAACAGTATTAGAGTCCATACAGAAGAATATTCACTCCTCTTCTCATATTTTCAAACTGGCGCAGGATGCCTTTAAGATAGCGACGCTCATGGACAGTCTGCCGGACATCACTCTGCTGAAAGTCTCCCTGGAGCTGGGTCTTCAGGTTTGCACCTTTTCATCCAACATCACTCTTTGAACTCCACTCAAAGTGCTCTGTCAAGTCATGTTGCATTTTCTTCTTTTTTGGTACGTTTAGGTAATGCGTATGACTCTTTCGACGTTAAACTGGCGGCGGCGAGAGATGGTACGATGGTTAGTCACATGTGCGACAGAAGTTGGTAAGTTTGAGTCTTTTAGTTGTTGGGGTTGCCATGTCTTGGCTAGTTAAAAGAAAGCAAAGGCACTAAAGGATGTGTGGTGCAGTGTTTATCATGCTTAAGGAGTGTTGTTAGGCATGATGCAGAGTGAAACGGCAGCAATGTTCAGTTAACATTAATCGTAATTTAAAGGTATGTTCCGGGTTCAATTCAAGTTAAGCTCAATTGACAGCATTTGTGGCATAATATTGATTACCAGAATTTATTTGACTCCTTCCTCTGGGTTACAGTGAGGCACTTACAATGGAAGTCAACGGGACCCCATTTTTGAATGTTAAAATCCTGTTTCAAAAGTGTAGACACAAGATATAAACATGATTTTTAGTGTGATAATATTGCTTACTAACCTGTTTAAAGTTACAGCCAATTTTACAACTTTGTTGCTGTGACGATGTAATGTCTGCAAACCCTAAAACGACTGTAAAAATGTCGATTTAAACAACTTTACTGCTCAGATAATAAATGTGATTTAACAGAAGAATTAATGTTTGCTTTTATAAAATTATAAGCTTCACATTTCTGCCTTCAAACCCTCCAAAAATGGTCCCCCTTCACTTCCATTGTAAATGCCTCACTGAAACTTGATTTTTTTTTTTAGTCGAATAATAATAATTCAATTGATATGTGGGGTGTGCATTTGAAGGAATTTGTTTTATTTGAAGAAAATCTAAATAAAATGTTTGTTTGTCCAGGGGTTTACGCACTGGACAGCATCATGCAGAGCTGGTTCACCCTCTTCACACCCACCGAGGCCACCAGCATCGTGGCGACCACCGTCATGTCCAACAGCACCATCGTACGGCTCCACTTGGACTGCCATCAACAGGAGAACCTGGCGAGCAGCGCGCGGACGTTAGCGTTGCAGTGCGCTATGAAGGACCCTCAGAACTGCGCGCTGTCGGCCCTAACGCTCTGCGAGAAGGACCACATCGCCTTTGAGACGGCCTATCAAATCGTGCTGGATGCGGCCACAACAGGCATGAGCTACACGCAGCTCTTCACCATCGCGCGATACATGGAGCACCGCGGCTACCCCATGCGAGCGTACAAACTTGCGACTCTCGCCATGGCCCATTTGAACTTGAGCTACAACCAGGACACGCATCCCGCGATCAACGACGTGTTGTGGGCGTGCGCGCTCAGCCACTCTTTGGGCAAAAACGAGCTCGCTGCCATAATCCCACTAGTTGTGAAAAGTGTCAAGTGCGCCACCGTGCTGTCGGACATTTTGCGGCGTTGTACGCTGACCACGCCCGGCATGGTGGCGCTGCACAGCCGCAGGAACTCTGGGAAATTGATGTCATTGGACAAGGCCCCATTAAGACAGCTCTTGGACGCCACGATCGGGGCCTACATCAACACAACGCACTCGCGGCTAACGCACATCAGTCCACGGCACTACAGCGAATTCATCGAATTCCTCAGCAAAGCCAGAGAGACTTTTCTCATGGCGCATGACGGACACATTCAATTCACGCAATTTATAGACAACCTAAAACAAATATACAAAGGAAAAAAGAAACTTATGATGCTCGTTCGAGAGAGGTTTGGCTAGCCGGAGTTGTTTTACTTGAGTCCACTTTTTCAATTGTATTGTTTCTAAGTTAAAAACAAACAACTTCAAAATGGAAGAAAAAACCATGGAAAACGAAACCACAAAAACAATACGAACCACACCGGTATTATGTGTATAGACTTTCACGCAAAAAAAAAAAACGAAAACAGAAAAAAAATTGAACGTTGTCATGTTGTGGAAGTTTGTGTGTTTTCCCCTTTATTTGTGTGAAAGCGTGCAAGAGAATTGGAAGTTAAGAGCGAAACGACCGTTTCGGTTTACACTGAGTACATGTTGTCCAGTGGCGAAAGTCCACACAGCACTCCAAATCTCTGTGTTAAACATTCACAGCCTCAAATGTGAAGAAATATGGCTTTAAACCAAACAACACCTCCATACTAAGTGACAAGTACCTCGTACGGCTTCAGCTTTACTCCTTCCTGAACCAGTCACACATTACCAGTGTACTAAAACAAATGTTAGAGACGAAAAACATCTTAAAGGGATCATTTGCGCAAAAATGAAAATATGTCATTTACACACTTTTGTCATTTTCCACGCCAATTTTTTTCTTCCATTGAATTCAAAAGGAGATATTAGGCGGAATGTCAAAGCTGCTCTTTTCCATATAATGAAAGTGAATGGGGACTTGGTGTCAATCTATGAAATGACAAAAAAAGCATTATAAAATTGGTCAAAACAGTGAATATTAGTAGCAAATAGTGACTTAAATTGCGGCCTGTTCTTAATACAAAGCTATCGTATGGCTTCAGAAGACTTTGAATATGTCACACAAATCGGATGTACTGCTATTGTCCTTTATGGAGCTTGGTGTTAAAAACCATCATCCACTTTCGTTGACGGAAAAGAAAAAGCTTGAACATCCTGACATGCATCTGCTTTTGTGTTTCAACAAAGACAGAAAACAATAGTAGGTTGGATCAAGATGAGGGCAAATTAATGATGAAACTTTTTTTTCATTTTTGGGTCAAATATTCCTTTAATCAGTTTGAGACTTCTCCATTTTGATTTCCTTTTCAGTTTAACAGGCTAAATGCGTGGCATTGCCAGTGCTGTTAAGTCCAAAAGCATGTCATTCACACACACATATATTCTTCAACCCCATTTGTGCTTGCGCTTGTGGAAACTTAGCGACTGTCGACATACATTCTCAGGGATTTTCTCTTTGAAAAAAAAAAGATGGAGAAAATGGTCTTGAAAAATGAAAGAATGAGAGCATTTTATTGTACTGTATATATGATAGTATATGTCTGAATATTGAAAAAATGTATACGTTGACTAATTTATAAAAAGAATATTCTATGTAATGCAAAATACTTGAAGCTGCAGTACCTTGGTTTTAAAACAAAACATATCAGAGGGACTAAACGCAAGCCTCGGACTGTGTTCGGAATGGAATACAAGCTTACTACGTACTGATCCTGCGTACTGTATTTTGAAACAGTAGGCATTATTTCACTTTAAACATTTCAAAATTGTCCGGTTATACTATAAAGTGTAGATATGTCTTAACTTTTGGCGGTCCCATCAAATAATGAGTCAAGACAAAATTGTTGCTGATATTACGATTCGTTTATGCATACAGCAAATTTGCGTACTGTGTACAGTATGCGTACTTTATACTGCAGCAGCAGTAGTATGTAGTGTGCTATTCCGAACATAGCCACACTGTCGGGGCAGTTGAACCTGTGTGCTGGGATGTGCGATCGAACCGGTCTGTATTAATACGTAGCGTTGGTGGTTTGGACGAACGCCCAGCGAACGAGAGCAGCAAGCCTTAGCATTAAGAATAGGGAATGCAAGAAACGCAGGCCCACGTGCCTCAAAAATGCCTAGAAATGTAGATCCAGCCGTATCAACGTTAAGGCAAACATGCGGAGTGATTGGCCGAATTTCGCTTGTTTCTTTCCACAATAATCGAGTCACAACTACGCTTCATTAAACGCACAATGACATGTACATGCCTATTCGCCGACATCTGACTTTGTGCAGGACAGAAAGTTGCTGTGTAGATCTGACTGTTCAAACGTTTGTTTTTTTTTAATGCTTTTGTTGGTTCGTTCTTGGGTTGTTTTTTTTTCTTCATGTTTTTCATTTTCTCTTTTTGTCGTTCCTGTAGGATTCCTCAAATGAAATGAAAACAGCCTTCTTTCTTGCCTTGTCTTAACGCTTTAAAATAACCAAACTGGAGTTCTAACTACCAAACTTGTTCGTTTAAAATGAAAGCCAACCGACTTCGGTTACAACTTCACTGTCTTTAATTTTAGCTGAATGGTTCTGTATTCTGTGCTTTTAAAAAGCAGTTTTCCTATGTTTGTTTTGTTTTTGTTTTGTGCAAAAATGTTGTCAAGTGCCCACACCCACCCACCCCCTTAGAGGTATGTCTGTAGCTCTTTTTCTTATTTTTGTTCGTTTAGAAACCGAAATGTAATTTTCTCTTTTATTTATTATGAAAGGTAAACGATTGTACTTCTTCACCCGTGTTCAACATGCTCATGAAGTTGAATTTAAGATTTGATACACCGATATCAATTTATTTATGTAACTAAATCACTGTTTTATAAACTTGTTAATGATTCAACATTTTTGTTTTAATTAAAATGAGTTTTTTGAGAGGAATCATTGGGTTCTTTGTTTGCCTGATACAGCGCTCTTATACACTATTTATGATCAATTTTACATCTAGTTATCATAACACGTGTTAAACTTTAGAATACACACACACACAAAGGTCTAATGCAAGCTGAATTGACTCACATTTACATTTTTATGCATCCAAAGCGACTTACAGAGCCCTTATTACAGGGAAAATCCCCCCCCGGAGCAACCTGGAGTTAAGTGTCTTGCTCAAGGACACAATGGTGGTGGCAGTGGGGATCGAACCAGCAACCTTCTGATGACCAGTTATGTGCTTTAGCCCACTACGCCACCACCACTCTGTGGACTTCAAATCAAATGCATAATATGAATTCTAGATATCAATAAAAATCATTTCTGGCAGAAATACAGTCTTGATATCAAAATTCATAATTATTGATAACTTTAACTGCATTTTTACTTGTAAAATTTCACAATTATCTGTCATTCACTCCTATTCATAACACAAATTACAGATCTAAAATAAATTTTACTAGTTGAAATTTCACATATCAGCAATGCACTTCTTACTCGTAAAAATGATATAAAAAATTTCATATAAATGCTGACATTGTTACTAGAACAAATATCCATTCCTTATTTTAACAATTCAATAACAAATAGTACAAATATATATCTGTAAATTTATTCCAACGTGTTAGATTTGGTATTTCAGATATTAATAAATTGAAGACTAATTAAAGATATTTTACCTTTTTTTTTGTAATTTTTTTTAATTTTTTAATTATTTATTTTTTACTAGTTACACACAACAAATCAACACACAAGTGAAAACCCACAGATATACATTGATTTTAAAGATATAAAAAGGATCATTTTCACTGGTAAGAAGTCCATATTGCTAATAATTATAATGGGAATTTCACCTAAGAAATTAGTTATGGATATCTGTAATTGTGTGTGGAATCGGAGCCAATGGCATCACTGTGAAATGCTACTAGTGAAATTACAAACATGAAGTATGTTTTTGCTAGTTTAAAATTCCAATTTTGATTTCTGTGAGTGATGATGTGATTGTTGATATCAAGAATTAGCATTTTACAAGTAGTTATTCAAGAAATGGCATTTAAACAAGTGAAAATCGAATCGGTGATTTTAATCATTTATATCCTGCATGTAATTAAATGTGTGAAATGTCTTGGGATAATAGCTGTGCTGACTTGCCGTTCTTCACCTTTATTGTATATCCAGCAATTCCCCCATTGTCTTGAACTTCTCTGTTCTCTTAGATTAGCTTTAGGATTTATAATTTGGTCAATTCCAGATGCCAGTTCTTCAAAGTCCTGCCCACCTTGTCTAAACTAAACAGGAACTGCATAAACTGGCTGTAGCGGGAGATTATGACACTTGAGTTACTCCTCCACACTTGGAGTGGAAAGATAAGGTCGACCAGAGTTATTAAAGAACAACAGGTCCTCTCACACTCGCTCGATTGCTTTCGATGGAGAACTTCCAGGCATTAACCAGCCAAGATTTTGAACCATTGAGATGTCAAGAAGGGGAAGAGCTGGATTACGTTAAATACTGCAGGAAAAACTCATTCTCACACTGATAAAGTGAGCGCATTTACACAGATATTGACTTGTAGTGTTTGATCATAAGTACTATATTTCTCATAGTAATGGTTAGTATTATAGTAGAATAAACCTCTTATACCCCAAGTATTAAACTTCAGTCTTGTTCGAGCAGCCAGTAGTAATGATATTCACGTAAACAATGGTTTGCACGATCCTGAGGTTTAATTTTCCCTCAAAAATGGCATTTTACTCACCTGACAGTTAGGTGTGGGGTTGGTGTTTGGGTTATGGCATATGGTTAATAAAATATGCATTCCTGTTGACTGTAGAACATCATTTACAACTAAAAACAACTCGCTTTTAGCACCACTCTGTGGACAGACAACAGTTCAACAGCACTTCCAGCTTCAGCCACTGGGGGCATTGCTGAACATTTCGGTTATCTGCAAACTGATGAAAATTGTAAAAAAATGTTTCTGATTATTTGCATTGCATTTAATTTATTTACAATATGCTACAACCTGGGTAGCTGCCCAACTTAAATTGTTTAGGTAAAAATAACTGAATGTACATTTTTGGAAGTATGCATATAGGGATTTTTTTCAAACGTTTGCTTTGGACCGTAAAAACAGCAGAGTTTTGCCTCTCTCTTCATCAGTGGAATTGACAGATGGGCTGAAGACCTGTACTGACCAACACTTTCCACTCACACTTTGTTTCAGAGTGAACAGATGCACCAACAATCCAAGATGGAACACACTGCCCAGACCAGCAGCCGCTCGGTACATTTGGAAGAACAAACTGCAATCGCCTCAGCTGAAGTCCCATGAAGCATCGTCAGGCCTGTGAGGGGATCTGTTCCTGCCAAACTGGAGCGGAACAGGAGGCCAGAGGGTTTCAGAGTGAGATACCCAAGTCCTTGAGTGAGGATACTTATAAATTCAAGCCTGGCACAGCATGGCATTGACCAAGTACACACAAAGAGGCCTTACTAGCTGCAAGATGGAATATCAGTGCTCTGCTTACTGCATGCTACAAGGTATACACTGTATTCTGCCTACTATTTTTTTCAAAATAGTATGTGACATAGTATGCGACATAGTATGCAACCTGAAACCTTTCGAACCCTAGTATGCTGCACGTGTAATTCAGTGAGTGTCCAGTTATCTTTGAAGCAAACATGGTCATTTTGTATTATTTTAATGTATATTGATATCATCATTGTAATTTAGGAAAGTTCTTTTACAGTCAATGGTAGGCATATGCATCTTATTACTGCATTTTTAATACTATAGACTATTTTTACAAATTCTATGTACAGTAAAATGCAACAATACACATTTCAATCTGTGGCATGCTACGTTGTGTTTAATTCAGTGAGTGGCATCCAGTAATCATGTCGGAAATAAATGTTTTTTTACCTTTTATTAAACCGTTTGGATAATGCTTAAACTGAAACCTTATCCTGAAAAAGGAAAACCCGTTTAGCCATTTACATGACCTTAAACGCTATTAGCTTACTAACTAAACTCCTAACCCTAAACGTGCTCGTTGTGCACTATGTACTATATTTTATTAGCTAGAAATTGTGTTATGTGAGAGCTTTGAGCTTAGCAGCTACAGAAAGCATGAAATGGGTTCCTCTTAAACCTTTTATTGGCCAGGATCCATTGGTGTAATGGGCTTTTCTCAATGGCTCATTGGCCCGTTGGCCCGTGTTCTCAAAAGCTGGAGAAAAAGATACAATATCAGTTACTACAACAGCAGCGTGCTGTCCACTTCCTGCACTGGAGGAAATGGTGGTTGTAAATGTCCTCTGTTGACAAGTGTTGCAAACAGAGATGTTTAGTGCTGGCCAGTGGTCAACTTTGATCCTTTATCACAAAACAGCAGATTCCAAACACTCCATAATGACTGCAAATGCAGCCCGACGGGACAGTACCTCTCTGAGCCGAACACAGGAAGTAGAACCGCTAATACAATGAACAACCGCAGCCTGCAAATGCCACATCCAACTCCTTTTCTTTTCTTTTTTTACAGAGAAAAACCTGCACAAAACTCCCAAACCCTTTAAAAAAATGTCCAGGGTCATTTTTGTTCCGATCATTTTTTTCATGAGGCTAAAGGGTTTATCACAGTAAAGTTTTGGAATTACACCACTTCATGTTTTCTGAGAAAAATGTGTGCTTTGGGGGCCTAGTTAGCTCTGTGAGTAAAGGCGCTGACTGCCACCATTGGAGTCGCGAGACTGATCCCAGGGCATGCTGAGTGACTCCAGCCAGGTCTCCGGAGCAACCAAATTTGCCCGGTTGCTAGGGAGGGTAGAGTCACGTGGGTTAACCTCCTTGTGGTCGCTATAACATGGTTCTCGCTCTCGGTGCGGTGTGTGGCGAGTTGTGTGTGGATGCCGCAGAGAGTAGCATGAAGCCTCCACACGCACTAGGTCTCGCGGTAACTCACTCATAAAGTCACGTGATAAGATGCGCAAATTGACAGTCTCAGACACAGAGGCAACTGAGATTCATCCTCCGCCACCCGAATTGAGTCACTACGCCACCACGAGGACCTAGAGCACATTGGGAATTGGGCATTCCAAATTTGGGAGAAAAGGGAAAATATGTGCTTTTTAACAACTGTGTTTAATTACTACTACATGCACAGAGAATCCAGGTACAAGGAAAACATTATTAGAGGTAAAAACTATATTTCTCATTTGTTTCCAAGTCTACACTGAGTTATTGTTAGATATGAAGCATTAATAAATTTGATTGAGAAGCAGATCTGTAAATTAAAATACATTGTGCCGTTAATTTACTGCATGCTTGTTATGATTTCTATGCTGATAAATCCACCACACAGGAGAAAAAAACTATTGCCCATTTTCGCTTATTTTAGGCTTGTTTTTCCAGAACAGGTTGCTTGTTTTAAAAATATTCATTTTTAAGTCGCAAAGTTGAAAAATGTCTGCATAACAGGAATGACCCATCACTGATAACATTTTAATCTACAAACTATTGTAAACAAGAGAAGGCATAGATTTATGGTTTTATGTTGTAGGAGCTTCACCAATTGGTTGGATATGTTCCCTGCTTGTCCTTTAACATGAAGAACATGGACGGAAGATGGAAGGAAGCATCTGGTTTTGGAGAAGTGCCTTGAGTGGGGTTTGGGGTATTGCACACTCAGAAGGAAGTGTTGCCACGGGCAAACCAGTAGTGTTAATAATGACTCATACCTTTACATTTTTGAAGAGAGAGTTCTGTCTATTGATGCGGCTGGATAACTGTTCATAACAGTTGTCGCACCAATGGTTTGGAAACGGTCATACTTTTTCAAATCTGTACAGTGACGCATCATTTATACAGTACAGCTTTAGATTTTGCATGTTACAATTATTCGTCTTCAGTCCCAAGTGCAGTTTTGTTAACTTAGTTTGAGATACTTTATATAAAGTGTATTAATACCTTATCTTTTATTAGAACCTGTGATAACTGCACTTTAGCTCTATACATGCATGCTCAAATGCCACTGGTCATAATGAGGGACCGTATGTACTGACCACTCAATAAGGTTCACATTTTACGCAGTCGCCACTGTTTGCTCTGTCAAGGAAAAAAGTATTTCCATATGAGGGCTTTGAAGGCAACCTTTTGAACCTTCACATTCCCCAGATTTTCAGATCTCACTTTTCAATTATGAATGAGTTTAACCTTTCATGCTCTTCTGTGCAAATCAGTGTCAGTACACTGTAATCTGTTTTATGCACAATCCAAGAGCTTCAAAACGAGTAACACTTGCGCTAAAGAACACTGACCCCACCACGGCAGGCCCCAATTATCAGACCAGGCTGCGTTTGGAATCATACAACCATAGTATTCCTGTTGATCCAGTATGCAGTATGTATACTGGGTTCAGTATGCAAATTTAGTCTGTTTTCGTAATCATACCACCAAACTACTCTTACTATTGCTGCAGTATATACTGTAGTATATGTCCTGGGAACGGTATGCGAACCAAGGCTGTGTTCATAATCATACCACCATACTACTTACTATTGATGCAGTATATAGCACATAAACTAGGCATAGTCTCACTATTGCTTTAGTATATGGTATGTATAATGTCACAGAAATTGAATCTAAGCTATGTTTAGAATCATACCAAACTACATTTATTGTGGCTGTAGTATTATAGTATATACACTGTGAATGTATGTGAATCTAGGCTGTGTTTGCTACCATACTTCGCACTATTGATACATTGTGTGTGCTAGGCACAGTGTGCAGATCTAGGCTGTGTGCAGAATAATATGACCATACTAATTACTATTGATGCAGTATATAGTCAAGTCAAAATTTTCTTATGAAACATGATAAACAATTTATAGTAAAAATGCAACGACAACAAAAAAAGGTCAGCAAACAGTACATTAAATAGTATCAAAATATAACAATGAATAAAAATAAGACTTAAGGGCAGATTTGAAAATATCTAAACGTGGTGCACACCTTACGGGAAAGGGCAGGATATTCCAAAGTTTTGGAGCAACAACCGAAAAGGCCTGATCACCCTTTGACTTGATGTGCGAACGAGGAACAGATCAAAGAAGCTGATTACCTGATACGAGCATTCTTGGAGGAGACTGCAGAAGGTCACTAATGTATTTAGGTGCAAGGCCAGAAAGGCAATTTTAAAATCAATTCTGAACTTAACGGGAAGCCAGTGTAGTGAAGCTAATACAGGGAAAATGTGATCCCTCTTTTTAATCCCAGTTAAAAATCTAGCAGCTGCGTTTTGAACAGTCAGCAGAGGAGATATAGCAGACTGAGGCAGACCGATATACAGTGACTTGCAATAATATAATAATAAAAGCATGGATTCCTTCCCTCAACAACGGCACTGATTTTTTTGTCTAAAATTAAAGATGAGTCAGAAATAACCACAAGATTTTTGACATGCTTTTGAATGTTGGAGGAAAGAGAACCTAACTGTGCTCCAAGGGCAGGAGGGGGCCTGGAAGAGCCTAAAATAATAACTTCAGTTTTGCCTTCATTTAACTGCCAAAAATGGTTTGCCATCCAACATTTGATCTCCTCAAGACATTTGAGGAGCACATCAAAAGGGCAGCTACTGTCTGGTCTGACCGGTAAATAAAATTGGGCATCGTCAGCGTAGCAATAATAAGAGATTTTATATATATTTTTAAAACTGAGCCAGGGGTAGCATATAGAGGGTGAAATGTTAAGGCCCCAAAATGGACCCCTGGTGCACACCACAAGATAAGCATGCTGACGAATAGGGAAAATTCCCAATGGTCACATAGAAGGAGTTTCTCTCTAGTAAGAGGCCAACCACTGCAGGGCCACAACCTGAATGCTGACCACACCCTCCAAAGAATATTATGATCAATAGTATCAAAAGCAGCGCTAAGATTCAATAATGAGTGGTGGTGGCGTAGTGGGCTAAAGAACATAACTGGCAATCAGAAGGTTGCTGGTTTGATCCCCACAGCCACCACCATTGTGTCCTTGAGCAAGGCACTTAACTCCAGGTTGTTCCGGGGGGATTGTCCCTGTAATAAGTGCACTGTAAGTTGCTTTGGATAAAAGCGTCTGCCAAATTCATAAATGTACACGTAAAACCAAAACTGCATATGAGAGTCCAGTGAAAGTAAAATGGCATTAGTGACCTTCAACAGCGCAGATTCAATACTATGTAAAGTTCTGAAAACAGACTGGAAAATATCTAAAATATTAAAAGAATTCAAATGAGAATATAGCTGGGAATACACAACTTTCTCCAAGAGCTTTGAAATAAAAGACGTTTTGGAAATAGTTCTCGAGCACAGTGAGATCGAGGTGAGGTTGCTTAAGCAGAGAGAGCGCAGTGCCTGTTTAAAACTAGTACTACTCCATTTACTGGAGAGCTTTTAAGGATATCTGTCACATTTGTGCTTACAGTTTCAAAGACATCTTTGAAAAGACGTGCAGGAATAACATCTGTCTTACAACTTGAACACTTCCCCTTTAAAACTAAATCAATTAACTGGGCTGAAGAGATTGGTCGTTAAATAACTGAGCGGCGGATATACCAGTGGTGGTTTAAATTTTAAGGGCTTAATGGACGACTTAATATCTTGGATTTTGTGATAAAAAATCTGAAGAAAATTCTCACAGGTCTCAAGAGATGGATCATGACAAGCCTGATGAAGGGTTTAGCACCGAATCAATTGTTTTAATCTGTACTTTAGGCCTGTTTGAATTTTCGGAAATTCATTAAGAGAGGAAATTTGATTTGGCCTCTTTCACCAATTTTTGCTAACTGATTAGACATTCCTATAATAATGTGGAATTCAAGCAATGTAAATCCATGGATGAGTAAATAAAGACCATATTGGGAAAAATAAGACAGCCTGTGTCCGGTGCAAAGCATGTTACCAGCTGCGGATAAAGCGGTGAAGATCACTCATTAAACTCCAACAAGCCATAGTGAGCAGCAAAAAAATAGTCCATCATTACCAGCCCATCTGCACACCCAGATTTAGTGTCCGTGTTAGCCAGCACACCCAGAGCAGACATGGTAGAGATTAAGCAGTCTGTTTAGGGCTCCAATCTGACCCGCAAAGCAACCAGCGATGAGCGAGAATGTGTCCAATTACTCACAGGTAAATCAGAGTTTGCCGGGTAACAAGGTAGCGAGGGCAACAAAGAGACAAAAATGTATTTCATGAAAGGTTGCTCCAAGCAAAAAGCATAAAAACCACATCAAAGAGACCAGAGAGCAGCGGCAGACAAATACACCAGCATACACTGAAAAGGAAGTATGTGAATCTAGGATGTGTTTGCAACCGTACCACCATTACTCAGGCTGTAGTATATAGTATGCACACCGTGTGCAGTATGTGAATCTAGGATGTGTTTGCAACCGTACCACCATTACTCAGGCTGTAGTATATAGTATGCACACCGTGTGCAGTATGTGAATCTAGGATGTGTTTGCAACCATACCACCATTACTCAGGCTGTAGTATATAGTGTGCACTCTGTGTGCAGTATGTGAATCTAGGCTGTGTTCGCAACCATACTACCATTACTCAGGCTGTAGTATATAGTATGCACTCCGTGTGCAGTATGTGAATCTAGGCTGTGTTCGCAACCATACCACCATGCTATGTACTGTTTATATAGGTGAAGTGTTGCCTGTGTTTGGAACCATCCATACTACTCTTTCTAAGGCTGTAGTATGTAATATGTATACTGGGTGCAGTATGTAAATCTGAGCTGTGTTCAGAAATATATCAGTATACTACTCTTACTATTGCTGCAGTGTATATATATATTGGGTTTGGTAAGCAATTCTAGTGTATAATTGGAAACATACCGCCATACTACACTTAATGCAGTGTATAATATGTATACTGGGCACTCCTACTATTGTTGCATACATATGTATATACATTAGTATGTCTACTGGGCACAGAGTGCAAATCTGGGTTGTGTTTGAAATCATACCACCTTACTACTCTCAGTATTTAGTATGTATTCCGGGTACAGTATGCAAACGTAGGCTGTGTTCGTAATCATACCACTATACTACAGGGATATGATTGGAATCGTACAACCATACTACTCCTACCATTGCTGCAATATACTGTATACTGTAGTATGTATACTGGACACAGTATGCAAATCTAGACTGATTTTGGAATCATACCACAGGACTACTACTATTGCTGCAGTATATACTGTAGTATGTATACTGGGCACATTATGCACATTTTGGCTCTTGAACTAATACCACCATACTACTTTTACTAATGCTGCAGTACATAATATGTATATCTGGCAGAGTATGCAAATCTATGCAATCTTTGGAAACATACTACCGTATGAGTAATTGTGCTAGTACTCCATTCCATACATAGCCATTAAAAAGAGAGCGCAGACTATTATATGACCAAACCAAAACCTTTCTGAAAAATAAAACAAGCCGCCTCCTCTTTCTTCCCGGTGGTATTTGTGTGTAATCTATTGAAGAGGATAATGTTATGTTTTACTTCACTGTCAGAGTATGATCATCTCAATGCTCTGAACACACCAGCCATATGCAGAAATCCCATTTGCTTAACATACCAGGCATCTCACACCTCTTGAGATGATTCGATTCGCTGCCTGTCCCAGTAAAACCCTTTATATGCAAGAATAAACCTTTCTGTGGACCCTGCAGATATTTTAGCCCAGTTATAATATCCAGGGGATACAATTGATACATTACATGCATGCTATACTGTATAATAAAGGTTTGAGTTATATAATAAAATGGTTATATAATCAAAATTATATATAAAGAATTATATAACAAAGGCTTTTTAAGTCTTGTTGTGTTTGCAGTAGTAGTACAATTACATTAAGATTTATTCATACGCACTTAAACATACTGTATGTTGTATGGATTTGTCACTATAATAATTTTTTGTTCTTATTAGAAATAATACTTTCATTAAAGCACCCCAGAGAGCTTTGCTTAAATCTTTAACAATATTTTTTTGTGTGTATGTGTGTGTGTGTGTGGTGAAAGGATTTTTTGGGAAGCGACTTCTTATGTCTCCTCACCGCACACTCGGATCCGGGATCTTCAAGGGCCGCGGGAGGTGAGTGGGGGCCGCGCAGGATTAAATTAGCCACACAGGGGCTTATGAAAACTGTAGGACAGCACTAACACACAGATAGCTCACGGCTTACCTGTGAAAGAGTGTCCTTGGAAGATATGACTCCTTAATCCCTGCGCCTCCCCCGAGAATGTCGGGAATGCACTGTGAATCCATGTGTCAAACTTATGGTCACACCTCGCTCAGATATGTGTGCTGTGGATGTGTGCACTCCTACTGTACAGTACAAATGTGGTAGTGTCTGACAGGCGAGTAACTTGATTGTTAGTTTTGAGTAGACTAGTCTCTGCTCCAGACGGCACACCCACAGACGACCTACAATCCGTTCAGTAACTGTCTGATGCATATTCCAGAGAAGAATGCCAATAGCTGCTGACGTCACCATTTCTAATGTGATTGGCAGGACTTTACAGCAGTAAAGTCCCAAACGAAGCACTATACACTGTGCACTCACCCTGTACACTATGCACTCGGCCATCTAGTGTATGAAAGTTTTTTTACAACATGGAAGCATTTACCGTTTAACAGCTGATGGAAGTGACTTCTCAAATGCACACAATGAGTCTGTTCAAAAACTTAGTAGAGCTTACTTCAGAGGCAGCGTTTTCAGACATCATAGGCACGTTCCCGACACGAAGGCTGTTCGAAAAGGTAGGTATCTCAATTATGCTGCCTCATTAGATATCTAGTTTTGGACAGATTCTAAGGTGGCATCGCATGTATCGTTCCCTAAGTAGACGATCCCAGAATGCACCGTTGATGAGTGCAAAAATAAATATACTTTTCAATACTGAAAAGTATCAATAAATATCAGTTAAAAATGATGCAACGAGGAGTGCTATTCAAATGATGCACAGAGTTTCCGCCTATGTAGAGCTCTTACAAGGCATAATTTCAGACAGGATGGTGCCATAGAAGGCAGTTGCCTATGTAGGCAGGAGACAGCGATGCAGCTCACTACATTTTGAAACGGATTCATTGTGTTGCTGCTAGCTTAGCGCACTAGCCAACCTCATTCCACCACTTACTGAGATCATGTTGGGGCGTTCCTTGACCAGAATAAAATACATTCTGAATCAGACTTTTAGCCCGTTTACATGCACAGAAATACACTGATAACTCCCAAAAATAAGAAAGCAAAAAAAATAAAAAAATAAATGTGTTTACATGAGATTTAAAATAATCAAATTGTTCTCTGCTTTTGATCTCAAACCATGAAGAGGCATGCACACAACACGTAAGAACATTTGTTTACATGCAACACGTAATCGGGGTAATGAGCAACAACCTATTTATGTTGATCGGTTTATTCTTAAAGGTACACTCAGTACATTTTTAGACATGCAATTTTTTACTTACACTGACACCTAGTGGCGTGGTTGCAGCATCTGTCAAACGTATTATTTTTCAGATAAAATGTAATTGTAGAAATTCACTGTTCACAGTCAGCCATGATTCATTTAATCCATGAGTGAAAGTGTCTAATAACAGCACGGTCACTGGTCATGTGATCATAACATGGCAGCCCCCATGAGGGGACCCTCTCCATGTACAATTAATCAGCTTTTGTAAGGTTACTGACATGACTGGAGTCTTCATTTTAATGTGAGTGCTCATGATTTTATATACAGTATAAGATTAAAAATTACTAATAATTTCTTGAGGAGTAAACCATTTTTATTAGGAAAAAAAATATTGAGTGCACCATTCAGCGGTTTATGACCTAACATGGATAAAGGAAAGCAGTTCAATGCATTTACATGAGCACACACACACACACACACACACACACACACACACACACGTTGTCGGCTTAATATGCATAATCAGTGTAAGAAAGTGCATGTCAAAGCTCAAGATGTTGACCATGCCCACATGGGATTTGTGCACGCAAAAGTTGCCACAGATTTTCGCAGAACTGTTCTACAAATCATGTTTAAATGCATTCTGCAGATTGTCCCCCAAAAATGTGCACAGATTCAGTGATGCGCCAGTCTGCAGGTTCCAACCGGGCCTATTTATGGGTGATAAACGGGTGATTTATGGTAAATGTGAGCATGTATCTGTATCAAAGAATCTCAAAGTTCATTAATGTAACTATTGACCCCATGATCTAAAAATGTCAGGTTCTTCAACTTCTCCATAAGGGAAATTTCTCTGCAGTTGGCAAATTTGAGACTTGTTTTTCTATCTGATTAAATCCTAATGTCCCCATTCTCCCCTGGGCGATGAGGACATTTTTGGACCAACACGCTCGCTGGTGTTTGAAGCCGTCGGGCCCTTATTCCCGTCTTCAGGCTTCAAAGACCCTCTTGCCACAGATGTGCTGTTAACCTGGAGATTTAAACAAGGTCTTTGTGAGTTCTTCTTATATCTAAAACATCTATCAGCATGTGATACATTCCACCAGGGTGTTTGTGACCTTTTCTCGGGAGATGAAAGCCGTCAGCTCAGACTTTCATCTGAAGAAACAACGCTAGCAAGATTTGAAGCCACTGTCGCGTTCTTTTCTGAGTCGAAACTTTAAAGTCAAATGAAAATGTCACACATAGGAACAATTGCAGTGCATAAAGTTTTCATAAATGCCACTGTTGTGGACGAGTGAAACTAATGCAGGTCAATTAATTGACTTGGTTTGATATTTTACGCATTTTGTAAAAGTGCATTTTATTCCCTAGATTTTTCAAATTTTCTGAAGACAACATGAGTTGTGCTCAGTCACGCAAAACTCGCCGCAACAATGCTTGAGTGTTGAGGGGAGTTTAAACTTTGGTTGCTAAGGTATTCTGAGAGTTTTTCATGCATGGCTAGGTGGTTATTAAGTGGGGACATTTTGGTTGCTAAGTGGTTTTAAGTGCATTACTAAAGGGTTGCTAGGGTATTCGCCAGGTGGTGACGTTTTGGTCGCTAAGGTATTCTGAGTGTTTTTTAATGCATTGCTTGGTGGTTGCTACGTGTGCTATTTTGGTTGCTATGGTGTTCTGAGTGTTTATAATGCATTGCTTGGTGGTTGCTGGGGTGTTCTTGGTGGTTGCTAGGTGATAATGTTGTGTTTGACACAGTGTTCTGAGGGGGTTTTTTGGTGCAGTGCTTGGTGGTTGCTACAGTGTTCTGAGTGTTTTTTGTTTTCTGTGTGTGCATTGCTGTGTGGTTGCTAAGGTGTTCACCAGGTGCTGACATTTTCATTGCTAAGGTATTCTAAGTGGTTTTAATACATTGATATGTGGTTGCTAGAGTGTTCTGGGTGGTTGCAAGGTGGTGATACTTTGGTTGCTAAGGTGTTCTAAGTTGTTTTAAGTACACTGCTATACTGTTGCTATAGTCTTCTGGGTTGTTCAGGCGGTGATGTTTTGATTGCGAAAGTGTTCTGTGTGCTTTTTTAGCTATGCCTTTGCTAGGGTGTTCTGTGTGATTGCAAGGAGGTAACGTTTTGGTTGCTAAGGTATTCTAAGTGGTTTCTAGTACATTGCTAAGCAGTTGCTATAGTCTTCTTGGTTGTTGCTAGGTGGTGGTGTTTTGGTTGCTAATGTGTTCTAAGTGGTTTTTAGTACAGTGCTATGCAGTTTATATAGTCTTCTGAGTGGTTGCTAGGTGATGACGTTTTGATAGCTAAGGTGTTCTGATGCTTTTTAGCTGATTGCTATGCAGTTACTACATTGTTTTGTGTCATTTCTACTGTGTTGTGGTGGTTGCTATTATGAGGTCAAAACAATCCTGTTCTGTTCTGTTCTATTCTATTCTATTTTCTATTTTATTTTTAGACTTACATGTATGTTCACAGAACCAAAGTCTGACTGTAGCATGGGCAGTCTGTGGTTAGGTGTTTTGATATTTTTAGGAAAATCTACAAAGATTTCCATACTAGGTAATCACAAGCTATTGTTACTTTTTCTCTTTTCAGAGCGAGAGAGAGAGAGAGATTATTCATTCATTTATTTATTAGCTTTTACATTTTTTGGCCCTATTAAATCAACACTTCTCATGAAAATAAGTTTGTTAGGTTTGAAATAAAATTTATTAATTGCCTCAGTCACCATTAACTTTTATTGCATCTTTTCACATATAGTAAAAGTGAATGGTGACTGAGAATAACATTCTGCCAAACATCTGTTACATGAAAGAAATTCATATTGGTTTAGAACATCATGAGGGTTAGTAAATAATGACAGTTTTTTTTTTTTTTTTTTTTTTTTTTGTTTTTTTTTTTGTTAATGAGCTATCGCCATAAATTGTATCAGGATTATTGGTGAAGTTTATATTAAGATCAGGTCCCAACTTCTCTCTCTACACATTTTTACCTCCAGTTTCTCTCCTGTAAACCTGCAGTCTGGAGTCGTACTCACTCTGATTTATTTATTTCACAAAAATGCCCTTCTCTCGCATCCCATGTGGATTTCTATAAATGCCTCATGAATACCCCCCTTTTATTTTTATTTATGAGCCAAGGGTTTTATAATTGAATAGTAATTAAAACCGTCAGTCCCCGGCCCCGCTCTTTACATAGACGCTTCCAGGTGATGAATGGGGGCCATCTATTAAGGTACCTAACAAGGCCCGCTTCCTCACGACATTCCTGATTAAAGTATCGTTCCTCTGCACTCATTTTCACACAGAAAAAAAGAAGAGTTCTCAATTTAATTTTAAAAATTGCCCCGATAACGTTGGACCGTTCTCCGGCAACCTGACCACTCAGTAAAATAGATCTCTTGTAAGATTCATAATAGATGATGAAGAATAGAGGTCATTAATAAACATGATGGCTTCATTTAGGCATTTTGAAGTCAAAAGCATTTTACCAGAGGGCCCCCATTACTTTTTATTGTATTTAAAGGAGGTATAATTAATGTCTGTGATCAGTGAAATTCGGAAATACCTTGACAGAGCAGGTAATTATAGGCATGAGTGATATTCTAATATTCAGTTCCGCTCTGTTCTGTAATGTTTCCTTTTAATTGCTTCTCAAAATGATGTAATGGTAAATAATGTGAGGCACAAGGGCTGTGATGTCGGCACAGAAACAAACAGTATGATTAGACATTGATATCTCATCTGGTATGTGGGTTATTCCAACTTATCTAGGGTTAAATGGACAAATGTTATTAATAAGGGCAGTTCATGAATAATACGCAGGTTTTCACAATTTTCTGAATTTGTTTCTTATTGGCAGGGAGCAATTTTGCTTCTGTTGTTCTCAACCTTCCTCAAAATCATCGTGCAGCAAACACACACACACACACACACTCACATGCTGTGTAATGATAACATTAGCACTGGCAGCATGGTCAGCTCTGTCGAACTAAAAACCACCTCTTGTCTGCATTTTCAGCTTGAGTGTTTTCATCTCAGCTGATTATTTTGCAGTTTGTTTGTCGTCTGCTTGGGTGTCTGAAGTAAGGTGTGTGAGCTACTGAGACAAGGAACACCTTCTGTTCCGCTCCACCTGTTCAGTGACAGGCAGACGTGTGTGTGTGTGTGTGTGTGTGTGTGTGTGTGTGTGTGTGTGTGTGTGTGTGTGTGTGCGCGCGCGCGTGTGTGTGTGTGTGTGCGCGTGTGTGTGCGCGTGTGTGCATAAGCTTAAGTTTTGTTATCAGTGATATCTAACAACAGTTAATGCTTAAAGCAAGAAAAACTTTTTTACAAAGGGTCAAGAAAAATAATAACATTTCGTCCCCCATTGGTAAATGTTTTTTTTTTATCATCATCTTCTTGTTATATGCATAAACGTTACTCATTTTTATTTCAATTCTCTGAAATCAAGACAAGATATTTTGTGTATATATTATGTAATTTTGCTTCTCTATCTTGTTTTAAGAATTTTTACATCTTTTTACTGGAAAACAAGACAAAAATACTCATTAAAAAACTATTTTTTTGCAGTGATGAGCTTCATTTCAAGTGTTATGAATGTAAGGTAAGTATTTATTGCCTTATTATTTTTTTTGTGGATTGATGCATTTTAATTTTTATAATATCTGGACACCATTCACTCAATGTAATGTTCTGAGTTTCATACAAGTTAAGCACAAATTACAACATTTGTGGCATTATGCTGATTTCTACAAAAAAATAAAAAAAAATAATATATATATATATATGTAATTTTGACTCTTTGATTTAAAAATATAGAAACAAATAAAATGCAAAAATTGTTGTTACAGTGAGCCACTTGCTATAGAATTGAATGGAGCCGCTCCATAAACATTTAAATACTCACTGTTTCAAAAGTATAGCCACAAGACGTTTACATTAACGTTAACATGATTTTAGTGTGATAAAATCAGGGATTTACAAGCTTTACCAGCATTACGTCATCATGACAAGAAAGTTGTAATATTGGATACAACCTTCCAATGTTAGTGCATGATTATATCACACTAAAATCATGTTAACATGTATAATGTTTACGACTTGTGTCTATTTTAAAACAGTGAGTACTTTAGTGTTTACTGATTCGCCCCATTCATTTCCATTGTGTGTACCTCACTGTAACCCTGATTTATGATATAAATCATTTAGTCAATTTTTTTTGTGGTAATCAACATTATGCCACAAATCCTGTTGATTGATGGAATGAGGTCATGTGACAGCAATGTAGCACACTATTGTTCAAAACGTTTATTGTTGCATAATGTGTATTGTTTTGCATTCTATGTCTAAAAGCGTGCAGTAAGCACTATATACTGTGGTTTATTCAGTAATTAGCAATCAAGTATTCCAAGTACGCAGACGTGAATACTTGGTCAACGCATACATAATGAAAGCACAACTCTTGAAAAAAAAATACTTCTTAATCACGCCTGGTGCTCAAGCTAATATTGTCACACATTTGGAAGTACGTCACTCTGTGGATTTTGAACTTTCATTCAATCTACAACACTGCAGGAACGAAAGCTTCCTGATTAAAATCACAGTCAGTGTTTTGTTTGATGGCCTTTCACTGTAATTTTACTGCATGACCCCTCCTGATTAGTGTGCTATTAGGGCCTAACTGTCCATTTAATACGCATAACCAGCACAGCAGCTCTCAGAAAGCTTCATTAAGAAAGCATGTTTGGGCTAGCAAAAACACTACGCAGATATAAAGAGAAAAGTAATTACTGCAAATTAGCTGAACATCTGCTCGTGGTTTTGGGTTACCCTGAGATTAATTAAATGAAATATGGAGATTTCTGCCTTCTTTTTTTTTTTTTTAAAGCACATCTCATCAGGCAGAGATGCTGCGGTGTGGTCACATTGAAATTCTGCAATAAAATGAGATTTTGAAGCTCATGCTGTTTTGTGAAGCGCAGCTGACAGTGATCGTTTTGTCGAAGCCCCTGACTGCGATGACCTGAATTGGATCTCAACAGATTTAAAACAGCTATGCTCTAAAAAAGTGATGTTGAGTTCTCATCCACCTATGTGAAGGGCATCCGTACCTGACCTCTGCAGAAGCATTCAATTGCACCAAATCTGGCTAGACAGACAGAGGTGCATGTCCTATGGGAGGGAAGCACCGCCCCTTACCTGGGTGCATATAAGGACCTACACACACTGCTGTTCTTCAGTTGACATTCGCTTCTCGTGACCTCTGTTTTTCATTCTCAGCTCGGTTGGATTATTGGACTTTGTTAAAATAACAAAGATACATTGTTAAGCTCAGCCTCTGCCAGAAGTAACTGTCTTGCTTCTGCTAGGCTAGCTGTGTTTATTTACTGCAAGCCGCCCACGCTCACTTACTACTACTCCGGCTGCCCACCTTTCTCCCTCACCTTTTCCCTCTGCTCCACGGCTGCCCTCCACAGATTTTGAGTTTGTTTTCTGTATCTATATAAAAAATAGAATCCTCTATTTTGGTCACACATTATACACACAGTTTTTTGCATATATACACAGTGAAATGTATTAGTTTTCACATATCCCAGCCAAGCTGGGGTCAGAGTGCAGTGTCAGACCTGATACAGCGCCCTTGGAGCAGATAGGGTTAAGGGCCCAACTTGCTCAAGGGCCCAACAGTGGCATCTTGGTGGTGCTGGGGCTTGAACCCATGACCTTCTTGTCAGTAAACCTGAGCCTCATCCGCTGAGCCACCACTGCCCCCTCAAGAACCATAAATGTATTATAGGCAACAAATTTATATACAGTTGCCTGAAATGTTTGTTAAAGGTCAGATTTGCATGCATTTTGATTCATAAACTTCATATTAAAATGTCTGTCATTCAAGTATCCATCAGGAAGCATTTTAGAAACATATTGTTGTAAAACAAATGCTCTAAAATGACATTTAATACATGTCTTGGCAAAATGTGCTATAAGAGATGTTAAAAACAACAAGAACAAACGAATATTGAAACATCATTAATGTTTTTTATTTATTTAGGCCTGTTTGTTTTGAATATAGGTTAGCAAGCATGCTAGCAGGCTAAGAAACACATACATGTGTTCTCTGCTTGTACTTATTAATGTTAATTTTAAACCCATTTTATTTCATTACCAGCGTTATAGAGCAAACGCTTGTAACACAAAAGCCTTCTTCAAAAAAAACTGACCAAAGTACAATAAAGTTGGGTGACTAATGTGAAGTATTTCGTGTTATCTAAATTCATGCGAAAGTTGTTGGTGGGTAACAGACTTATAGACTGAAATTGCACTTTGTCAGCCACTGACTGTATTGGGTGTTTTATTCCTGCAGGGGGCGCTTGACGCTATGAAAAACGAATCCTCCATTCATCCGCATTTAAGTCTAAGAATGCTTTATATACATTTGGAGACATAGTTACTTTTTTATTTTCTCCCCTTTTTCTCAATGCCCAATTCCCAATGCACTCTAAGTCCTCGTCGTGGCGTAGTGGCTCACCTCAATCCTGGGCAAATCACCCCCTTCACAGCATTGGAGGGACGTGTGCCCCTGTCTCCCCCAATTCTAAGCCAGTGATGGAAACATGGGAAATGCTTCATGCTGCAACCCACACATACAAACACACACACACACACACACACACATACAAACGCACACAGAGAGATGAAGTCCAAGCTGAGCTGAGAAGCCCATGCAGGTCCCAGTGTCACTGATGGAGCCATCAGCAGCAGCGTGACAGGTGCCCCCTCGTCTGTACGCAGAGGTGATAATTTTCTACCGCTGCATAATGGACCATTGTTCCACGCCACAGACTCCCCCATCCTGATGTTTCTCTCTCTTTCTCTTTGTCTCTTGCTGTTTTTGTGTCAATGGACGCATCATTTTTTTATTTGGACATGAATGCAGGCTAGATGTATGCTTCAAAAAGAGGAACAGTGAATAATCACTTAAATTTCAGCCTGTTTCCACACACAAAGCTATCGTATGGCTTCAGAAGACTTTGAAAACAGAATCGCAGCACATCCATTTTTGTTACAAATCACATCGTCATTACGAGATTATTAAAAGTACTTCTCAAGAGGATTTGAAGCAGCATTACCTTGCATCTTTTTAAACGTTGTTTTTCGAGCAACCTCTTGTTAAGTTCCGCCACAACCTTCTGAAGTTGTTTGGTAGCAAAATGCTAACATAAAGACAGGTGGCAGATGGTCATGGTGAAATATTGCAGCAGGATTTCCTTCATGGAACCTCTCACCCTTCTCATGTTAAATATCACCGTTGAGGTGGATAGATGGAGCAATATGTGGGGGTGTGAAGGCATGTTTAAAAGAGCGGATGATGAGACGAGAGTGAGATAAGGTGACGATAAGCGGGGAGGAAGGTGATGGGCAAACACACAGGTGTTCTCTGCTTGTAATTTCATATCTTGACACGCCATAGAACACGACAAACAAGCTTTTTGTGTATTTTCTCACAAAAACTAGTTTGAAACTCAATGTCAAAGGCGTTATGAATATGTTACAGATTACCATATGCTAATTTGCAGGTTTGTTATGTGAAAGTAATTTATATGCACAAATTGTAGGCTAATTATATTTAGTATTCACAAGTTATAATTAGCATTTTATGGATTGTCTTTAATTATTACTACAAGTATTAGTGATATCAATAAAAACTATTGGCCCCACTTTATATGAGGTGCATTTAACTACTATGTCCTAACATTTAAACATAAAATGCAATGTATTTATAGTGCGATTTACATGTTGTTCTGCAAAAATCTCACAAGATTTATATTTGTTGTTACAGAGGTTGGGGAAAGGGTTGGTTTAGGTGAAGGGTTCAGGGTATGGTTTAGGGTTATGGGTAAGGTTTTTCAACTGAAACTACAGACGTTATTTAAGCAGGTACTTTAAGTGTAAATACAATGCAACAATTTATGGTATATATACTATAAGTACATTGTATCAAATGCATATATACAAAGTCACCTATGTACAAAGACACCTAATATAAAGTGGTTCAAAACCATTTTTATTTACATACATTGTGAGTGCAAAACTCCCCTAGCTGTGGTCGGGTATTGCGGATGGTTGGCAGGGTGTTCTGGATATTAGTTAGTAGGTTGCTTATTAGCATAAAGTCTAAATAGCCCACTTCCAAGTCTCTACGATATTCTAGTCTCTAGATATGGCTCGTGTCCCTCCAACCATTTCCTAACGTTCCAGAAATTGTTTGCTGGGAATGCATTTTATTCATCACTTGCCCTGTTTGCAGTAGAACTGTCTGAAAATTGGACATCTCTTGTTTCAGGTGCAAGTCCTCGCATCATCTTCAACAGAAGGTCACCAAGGAGATGGACTGAAGAGGCTGCCATTTGACAGAAGACGATGATTGTATATTGTGTCCTGCGCCATAATAGGTTCCAAGAGTATTCATTTGCTGAAGGGTCTCGCATACCTGGAATTCACGAGAGCATCACTTCAGATTCCCCCTCTCTCTCTTGGTGAGGCAGCACTCATTCTACACACTTTATTACTTTGAAATGCTGCTGACCCTGGCTATAATTACCTTTCTATTTCAAGGAGAGCGGCGCAATAAAGCACAATCTCGGGGTGGGAGTGAAATCCAGTGGGGTCTTGTATTGTGAATGTCAGGGCGCGCAAACAGAGGGGGATGGTGAAAGAAAAAGCGCAAGATCAGAGAACGGCTGAGGGCCGCTGAGCTTGTGATGGCTCACTGTGAATATTTTTTCACCTCTTGTGTTCTATCTGTTATCACGGCATTTGACTCGCCTCTTGATGTGAGTTCTGACTTCAAAAGAAACCAGACACTAGACTTTTTTCCCCCGTACATGCTTCGGAATCGCTTCTGGGATTGAATTAGGGCAAATCATTATGCTGTTGCCATGGAGACCAAGGCACAAATGCTGATAAAGTGTGTGCATTTTTTTTTCTCGCCAAATGGGCTCGTTGAAACAGACTGCGTGCATGCATGCCACATTCCGTGCAGACTGACAGCGACACTGTCAGTGTACATATTTGCGATGAAAGGTCTGACTCCGATTCAGAATACTTAAGCAGTACTGCCTGCAGGAGCGCTGCAGTTACGCATACGATCACCGAGCTTGGATGCCAATTAAGGAAAGGCTGGGCTGCTGCCAGAGCAGCCACAAATAATCTGTCACTTTCATTGGGCGGCTACAAACGGTCACGATGGTTATCATTACAAAAACAAGAGCATGTTCAATCAGAGGTGGGAATAAATCACGGTGCATCTGACGTGGAACAAAGGAACTGGGGGTCGGCAGATAGGCACTGCATAACTGAATGTAAAAAACACAAGAGATACAGATGTTGAAGCCTCTGTCACATATAAAGGGATAGTTCACACAAAATGACTATTCTGCAATTGTTACTTACCCGTGTTGTTAAAAATAATAATAATATTTTATTCTGTAGAGCATAAAGCCAGTTAAATATATTAAACTAGGTTAGCCTGTCTCCCAGCCTGGCTATGCTAGTTCGAATTGTTTGTTATGATGGATTTAGAAGGTACTTAGAAGTACAAACTTAGCAAAGCTAGGAAATCAGCTAAACCAGCAAAGGTTTAACTTTTTTTAGACCCTGTTTACACCTGGTTTTAAGATGCGTTTTTGGTTGTCCGATCACATGTGGTCAATGCTAAATACAGGTGTAAAAGGGGTCTAAAATGTTTTGTGATCGGATCACAAAAACCAAATACGCATGTGACTGCATCACATTTACTGTGTAAATGCTCATCTGTCCTGAATTCGTCCCGGCAGCAGCGTAGCGCCACCCCTCACCTGCCAATCAACCTTTGCCTAAAACAAGAGTTTTAACTTTGCCAGTAGCGAGCGGCTTTAAATGGAAATAACTATCAGAGCGGAAAAGGTTAAAAGCTGATACATATACCACACCTGGAGTCGCAAGTTCGAATCCAGGGCGTACTGAGTGAATCCAGTCAGGCTTCCCAAGTAACCAATTGGCCCGGTTTCTAGGGTGGCTAGAGTCATGTTGGGGTAACCTCCTCGTGGTCGCTATAATGTGGTTCTCGCTCTCAGTGGGGTGCATGGTGAGTTGTGCGTGGATGCTGCGGAGAATAGCGTGAAGCCTCCACACGCACTACGTCTCCGTGGTGACGCGCTCAACAAGCCACGTGATGAGATGCGCGGACTGACGGTCTCAGACGTGGAGGCAACTGAGATTCGTCCTCCACCACCCACTTTGAGGCGAGTCACTACTCCTCTACGAGGACTTAGAGGACATTGGGAATTGGGCATTCCAAATTGTGGAGAAAAAACAAAATCAACGTTTGTAATGTTATGATTCACTTTGGAGCTGGTTGGTTTGGTTCATGACTTTAAAAAGCCTCTGGAAGAATTTACACCGCATTCGAATAGAATTTAATTAGCCACATGACCTTTTACGTTACATCCTTTAACAACAAAAGCACACTACTCCACCAAGATTTTGTTGTTGTCTTAATAGGCGTTTTTAATCAAAATGTAATAACTTACTCCACCTCTGAAACAACATTCCTTTTTTGATGACATCACAAATCACCTTACGTATAAACCCCTCCCCCTCCAACCAACTCACGCCATTCTGGTACGTAACATCCACTCTTCACGATCCATTTATTCCCAGTGGTTAAAATCAAGTCCCATTCCATATCCTGTTTCACCTGGAAATACGTAACATTGCAGAATTAAAAGGGTTATAAACAACATTTCAAAATGATTTTTCAAAGACATGTTCAGTAGTTGTGCAGGTTCTTCCTGGCGAGAAAAACACAGCAGGATGATTTTACACACACCGCATCTGCATACAAGGGAGCAGCAGTAGGGCCGAACTGTAATACATGTGACCTTTCTTTGTGTTCAAGTCATACAGTAAGTCAATAATGTCTTTCTGTAGGCGCAATCTTTAAGCTCTCTTATTTTATGCAGGCAAGCAGAATTCCATATTAGCTTATTTCCAGGGGCCGCCGTTGGAAGTCATGGAAGCACCTCAAGCCATGTCATTATAATATATTATACACAAATTTGCCACATATCACTTTCATCCCGGGTAAATGGCTACGGAGAGATGGAGAAATGAGCGGGAAGGGTGGCAACAGCGCGGCTGCGCGCCACCATTCACGGAATCCAATTTACAGAGGCAATGTGGGATATGACACATAATGTTTACTAATTTATACATCAGGCTAATATAACCTCAGACATGCTTCTCTTTACAAAACATACATATATAAACGGCCTCTGCTTTATCCTATGCACTGAAAGCTGCTAACGCTAAAACGCCACAGCATGACGCTTGCAGAATGTGTTTTATCTGAGTAATTCTGGTAAAAGTGACTTTTATTTCCTCAATTTTATTTGGGATTTTTATTTTTATTTTTTTGCCATATGCTGGTTCTCACTGGTTGGGCTTAAGAACATAAAATCCTAGTTTTCTCTAAGTGTGTTAACATGTTTCCTGTTGAAACACAAAGTTTGGGAGTGTCGAAGGGTTGTCTCTTGTTTTTAAATAGCATATAGATTTAAGTCACAGCTGTGAGGGTGGGACATTCTCATTCTAGAGAGCACTTTATTGGACATATATATGTGATATTTGGAATTGTATCAAATTGTATCCGTTTGAAACAATAGAATAGAATCATGCGTCTGCCTCTCAGGTGAAAATTCCATTGACTTCCATTGAACAGTTCCCCTCACATCCTGTATCTAGGGATCAGGACATTTTTAATGAAATTGGAATGTGTCAATATTAAAATTATTATTATTATTATTATTATTATTTATTTTTATTTGAGTAGCATTTTTCACCACTCACATTTTTTGGTAACACTTTACAATAAGGCTCCATTTGTTAACATTAGTTAACATGAACTAACAATGAACAATACTTAAGCATTAATTAATATTAGTAAATGTTCATTTTAACATATACTAATACATTTTAAATTCAAAAGTTTTATTTGTTAACAATATTTAATGCTCTATGAACTAACGTGAACTAACAATGAACAATTGTACTGTATTTAAATGTACTAACATTACCAAAGATTCATTAATGCAGTAAAAATAGATTGTTAATTGTTTCTTCATGATACCTAATGCATTATCTATGTTAACGAATTGAACCTTATAGTTAAGTGTTACCCGTTTTCTTAATAAAATAGAAAATATCGAATTAAAGTTTGACTAATCAAATAATCTTTGATTACCAACTTTCGAGTTATTGATCACTTTAAAACAAATTAAAAAGTCATGACATCATCGGCATTATAATGTAATTCTGTATTACATCACAATATAACATTATCAGGGTTGGGAGGGTTACTTTTGAAATGTATTCCTCTACAGATCACAGATTACATGCTGTAAAATGTAATTTGTAATCTGTTCTGTTAGATTACTCAAGGTCAGTAATGTATTCTAAATACTTTGGATTACTTCTTCAGCACTGGTGGATTTTTTCACTTGTTTTGACTATAAAAACTCACAAAACACACATGTTAAAAACACATTCTCTGAAAAACCCAAATATCTCATGCAGTGTTGTTTCTAAAACAAAACAATCAAACTAATCTTTTTTTTAAGGATTTTTAGATATTTTTACTTGGAAAATTACAAATATTATTAACAATAATATGATTTTTGCCCTAATATCAAAGGTCTTACTAGGAAAAAGGAAATTATGATCCAACGTGAATTTTCTTGATAATAAATATGATCGTGTCTGGTAACATGTGCATGTAAAATGGCTAGAAATAGAATTTTAGCTTAGCGTAAAGCTAAAAATTTACACAAGGTTTATTTCTATTTCTTCTGCTCCAAACGTACTTCAAACGTACTTCTCTGCTCATATGAATGTAACACATCATAAGAAAGTGTTTCACCGCTGATCAAATGCACTTTGGATCGCATCATGTAACTGTATTCTGATTACCAATTATTAGTGGAATACAGTTACTTATTTTTGTATTTTAAATACGTAATCCCATTACATGTAATCCGTTACTCCCTAACCCTGAGTATTATAGCCTTATGTGCACATTTGTGCATATTTAATAAGATGATGCCTAACCAGCCTCTAAGTCGCCAAATTAAATCGTGTTGAGACAAAGAAAATTCCTTTCCCCTTTGTTTTCTATTTTTTGCATGCACATTATCTGCCAGAGCATAATTTCATTTGTCACTTCACAGATCACTAGTTCCCATTAAGAGCGGTGGAACGGAGGGGCCCAAATGCGAGCTGGAGAGATGCGCTTTAGTATTGGCTGCTGTTTGTCATGCTGAGTGAGAGGCGTTGCGATCTGCGCAGGATGAGTGAAGCTTTACCCCCTGTCCCGTTCCATTCCACCCTGTCTTCTCTGGTCCACCCATGTCCACACACACGTATCCTTGATGCGGGGATGAGACACATCTTTCATCACCATTGTGCGGTGCGGCACACACGGTCCAGATGGAGGGATAAAACATGCATGAGTCGCCCGCAGCTCTGAAAATAATTATACTCATTTACCAGCGACGGAGAGAGTGCATCCAACCAAGTCACCACCCATCATAGAGACAAGCTCCCTGCATACTAATGAAGATGCCAGACAATGACTGACCACCACAGAGAGAGGGAGTGTGTGTGCGTGTGTGTGTGTGCGTGGTAAATGTGTACGTTTAAAGGAGAAGTTTGTGCAAGTGTGTTTTGATGTGTGTATGGGAGAGATTAACAGACTCATAGAATCACGTTACTATGTATGTACATTTTTGCATAATTATTTTTTACGTGGCTTGTTGTTCATTTCACGGCACCTTCCTGGTGAAATGAACAGTAGAGGTCCCACAACAGCAATGACTATATTCACTTTCACACAAATCACGAGTGCAACTGCAGATTATCAGTTCATAAACACTTAATTTTCACCCTGTTCCTCACACAATGTTATCGTATGACATCTAAACACTTACTATAGCGCATGACTTGTATGGCAATACATATTAACATTTGCATTACATAACCAAATACTTTTACAAGCTTGTTCAAGTTCAATCAAACTGAGCAGTAGTTGAACTGACAGAGTGTTGCACATGTGATGCAAAGGACCGGGGTACGAGTCCTGAAGAACACGTGTGTTGACATGTGAGCCAAAAGTGTCATAAAAGCACCACAAAATGACGTGGTTGCTTTACCAAACCTATCGTATGATTTCAGAAGACTTGGACTATGATCCACAAGCCACATGGACTGCTATATGATACTTTTGGGTCCCTTTTAAGCTTTAAAGATAGTCATTGTCCCCAGTCTGATCTCATACAAATTATATGACTGTAGTTCCTTACAGGAACAGCATCAGGGCCAAGGTGAAATATCTACTGTTTGGCACAACTCCCAGAGATGAGTTTTAAATCAACAATACCGACCTCCCTACCTTAAACCTAACCGATGGTGTCATAAAAGCAAATGTGAGAAGAAAAACACAATTGGTTTTGAGGAACTCCTATGAAATGCAATGCTCTATAAATTGAAATACCATGCAATGTAATTGCATAGGAATAAGCTTGTAAAAGTAGTTGGTTATGCAATGCAAACGTTGAAATGTATCACCTCGTGAAAAGTACATGTTTATGAACTGATAATCTGAGATTTTACTTATGATTTGTATGAAGTGAATAAAAGTGATTGTTGTTGTAGCGCCTCTAGTGTTCATAAGTGTTGTTGCACCTCTAGCCATGATACATACAACGAGTCACATAAAAATGTTTTTTTGCTTAAATGTTTGCATATTAATGTTATTGTATGAGACCAGGTTGCTGACTGGTCAGGGAACTCTTGGCCTGTGGTGGCTGTTCACGGACATTGTCCTACTGCAGTTGCGTGTGTGTTGGATGCGCATTCCCTTGCTAGCGCCAGTAATTGATGAATGGGGTGTTTAATCTGTGGAATATGAATGAACTGCGAGTCCCCTTGAGAATATCCAGCAGTATTGTAATCATGCGTGCTTATACTGTCCCTACCTTTGACTAATTGCCTTTAAAGAAGCCTCTTAAAGCGCTGTTATTAAATTCACGATTCACTCAGCCAGACGTCTCACACAACGAATACTGTGGTTGTCCAATATGAAACATATGAAATATTTAGCAATACAGTTTTAATATGTTTATTAATGAAGCTCATAAGTTTTAGATTCAATGGCGTGTTGTGCAAAGTCCTATCTGCCTTGGACCACAAGGAGAAGCCGTTTGTAATGCCGGTGTCCTGAAATATGCTGCCTATCAGGATTGTTACCAGTGCTATATTCACATACTTTTAGGGTTGGGGTTTGGGGTAGGGTTATGGCTTAGGCTGGCTTCCTGTGCTATCTGAATGATCTTATTTCTCACTTCTGAATCATGTGCTTTGTTGTTGAAAAGAACGGGCAACATGGATGGGCGCCAGGTTCATTCATACATATTTCTTGAGAAACTTTTATTTTGACACCATAATACATATCACTCAGTTAGCTTGATTGACGATAATTGAATTTTGGTGAAATGCATGCTATTTTCACAGTGTAAAAATGTACAATATGCACAGAATGGTTGCTGATATACATAAATGAATTTGACCAAAACGGCAAGCACTAACAATTAGCTGTATTTAGTCATGCACTACAGAAACTGTACTCTCCTCCGCCATGTTGGAAACTCGGGTATCAAAATTATCTCAGAGTTTCCAAGTCGTAATTCCGATTTGACGAGTCGTTCATGTGCAACTCCCAAGTTCCGATAGCACGTGAAGGCAGCATCAGTACAGCCTCACACCATATCACACTATCTGATAGTTATGCTGGAAGCACATCCCGATAGGTATTATCCTCGGTTTTTAGCACATTTCAAGATGTTGTAGTACATACCGACAGATTCTCCCATGCCTCCCGACATGTGCTACCCATGTTTTAACTTTACATATCTCTGTTTTTACTGCTGGTAACACGTCCTGAGCAGGTAGCACAGATTGCACACCGGATAAAAAATTAAGCCAATTAATTTTAATTTTTATAGCACTTTTTAAAATTCACATTGATTTGAAGCAGCTTTAGAGAAAACCATGCCTTAATGTCTTAAATCAACCATCAAAATGTGTGTTGTATTTGTTGCATACAGTAATCAAACAGTACTTCAATGCAGATGATATATAATATATTTTATTGAGTTTGTAAATGAGAATTTAAATTCAGAAGCAATCAAATTATTTTTATTTTTAAGTTCAGAGTTAATTGACAATTGCTAACTTGTTGTGTTTGCAAGCAAAAGGCTTGTCCAACTTTTTCTCCAAAAAACGAAAAATGTAATTACATTTATGGTATATATTTTATATATATATATATAAATCCACACCATCAAAGATTATCCCAAAATTTGCATAAGGCGCAATATTTTACCTTTATGAGGGCAGATATTTTCGGATTATATACAAATTCTGTGTGTGACATTTATGTGAAACACTTCAATTTATTCAAATTAATTCCTAATCTGCATAATTGTAACTTCTATTGTATTTTATACAAGAATATGTATACAGTACTTAGAATATCAGAGGGGTCCCGGGTATCTCCGCGAGTATTGACACTGACTACCACCCCTGGTGTTGCGAGTTCGAATCCAGGGCGTGCTGAGTGACTCCAGCCAGGTCTTCGAAGCAACCAAATTGTCCCGGTTGCTAGGGAGGGTAGAGTCACGTGGGGTAACCTCCTCGTGGTTGCGATTAGTGGTTCTCGCTCTCAATGGGGCACGTGGTAAGTTGTGCGTGGATCGAGAGAGTAGTCTCAGAAGCGGAGGCAATTAGGACTAGTCCTCTGCCACCCAGATTGAGGTAACCGCGTCACCACGAGGACCTACTAAGTACTGTGAGTTGGGCATTACAAATTGGGGAGCTAAGGGGAAACAGAAAAACAAAGAAATAAATGACAGGGTCCATTTTGGCCCACACATTGTCACGTATTCCCTGTTTCTGTGCTTAAACTTTTATTTTGAAATTCTTGTTTAGTTCCCTGTTCCTATTTCCTGTTAGTTTTGTAGTCCTTTGTAGTTTCCTTTCATGATTGGTTTTCCTCTGATTGTTTTCCCCAGGTGCTCCTTGTTCCCATGTTTGGCCTTGTGTATTTATTTTTGGTTTCTTTGTCAGTCTTCACATTTATTATTGGATGCTCTGTGCTTGGATCCCTTGGTTTTGTTTCCTTATATTCTGAGTTACTTTATCTTTATTTTATTAAAGCTGCGTTTAGATCCTCATTCCTCGCCTGCCTCGTCACACACATTTTAAATTTTTGGGACATTTTTTTCAATTTCGGTGGCATTTTTGTCCTGAGCCCTCGTTCATTTATACCCTAGATCAAGGCCTTGATGACATCTTTACATCAGGACATTTTAACATACTTTAGATTAAACATCACTTCTTTTTGGAATTTCAAGTCAAAAGACCCCTATCGATGAACGACGTTCGAAAATGTTGCATAAATCAATGTTTTTTTCTCAATTTGCTGGTTACTCTACTGTTACCAAATATCAATATTACATTATAGTGCTTCTTTAAGTACATACAGTTTCAGTGCCTCTTATTCCTCCAATAATTTATAACAAATTTGCAGTTTTTCTCTCTCTTTTGCTGTCCACTGAACCCGTTTAAAAACTTTCCGGTCGGAGGTGGGAACCTGTTCAATGAGCCTTGATTTATGTCTTTCGATATTAACACATTTTTCATCCAGAGGCTGGGATGGAAAGCAAAGCTGATGAAGGATGGGAGGTAATCAAGGGTGTAATGTGGACCAATGCCTGACCACAAATGAGTAATGAAGTTGCTAAGAATTCAAATGGCATTAGTTCAGACAGACATTATATAATGAATATTACATTGACTTTCAGCCATTCTATAATAGTAAAGTTACACCTGGGAAAGATCTGCACTGCTTGTCCTACTTAGACCAACAATCGTGTTTGGTTGATTACTTTATTTTTAAAAACAAACGATCTTCATGGATCATGAAACGTAACCTGTGATTATATGTTCAGTGAAGGGACAAAGGTCATACTGTAAATGAAAGAATTTCCATCATTGATGACCCCATGAAATGGCTTGAAACAGGAAGTTGGTAGTTATATTTTTTATTATGGTATTTTTTAGTTATTATTAATAATATGTAATTATTAGTGTTAATAAAGCTGATTAAATAAAGACTGTTATATTGTTAAATGTTATAGTATTTAATATTAAATAACCATGTTGCTTTTAATATCTGTTTTTAAATTTGAAAACTTCAGTGATTAAACAAATTCTGAGTATTTTTATTATGAAAAGTTTTAGTGTATTACATTGTAAAATTTTATAGAATTTAATATTACAATTTATTATACAATTATACACTGTAATATTAAATAACCCTATTATTATTCAACTTTTTTAAAAACTATTTCAATATTTTTTATTCTTAAAACAGATTTTCTATTGCATTAATGATTAATAATTATATATTACATTTATAATAGCATTTTTATTATTAAAAATATAAATATATTACTATTTTTCAAAATATTATAGTATTTAATATTAAAATGTATTAAATTACAAGAAATCATCATAATAAATAACCATATTATTATGAAATTATGATTTAGAAATAGAAAAATATTTAAGTATTTAAGACAGATTTTCAGTTGTGTTTATTTTATTAATAATTAATTATGAAATTATTAATATATATTTTAAATAATATTTTTTAAATATATTTAAAATATATTATGTTGTAAAAACATATGTTGTAAAATGTTATTGTATTTAATATTAATTGTTGTTTTTAATATTCGTTTTTAAATTTGAAAAGTATTTTAATACAGATTAAGACAGATTTTCAGTGATGTAAGTTTGATTAATTATTAATTATAAAATTATGAATATGTATTTTAATTAATATAATATTTTAGATATTATTGTATTGTAAAATTTTATAGTATTTAATATAATTTATTATAATACATTATAATATTAAATAACAATATCATATTTAAACTGCTTTTAATATATGTTTTTAAATACAGAATAAATATAGTTAATTCTTGGCATTAACTTGATTAATAACTGGCTGATAAATATTGTTGGCGATACATTGGTGTATCTCTATTAAGAGCTGTTGGCCTACAATGCGGCATATTACACTAAATGCATAAAATACTCAAAACTGCACACAGGAACTTACTGGATGTGCCTTGTGTGTAGCGTGCTACGCTACAAGATCTACTTATATTACAAATGTATAGATTCAGAGCAGTAGACTAATAAACATATGCAAAGTGGCCTTTAGTGACTGTCCTCTGAGACTCACCATTGACAAACTTACAAGCAGTAATTGGACCATTACGATTCTCTGGGATCTGTATTGATTTTCTGTTTTTAGGGCCTAGTCAAATGACCATGGTCTAGACATCAGGGCCTGCTTCTTAAAGCCCTTCTACCACAATCATCATATGTTGACCTAATCGCTGTGTTTGCAATTTATGCATGATTGTGCTGATTTTAAAATGATCATGATCACCTCTTATATCTGCAAATTGTTTGTTTAATCTAAGCTCCCGAATATGGTTCATTTGGCATTGGTTCTTATGGTAAATCAGGATATTGGATATATAGACGGGGAATGGAGAGACCATTGCTTACAGCTTCCATAGTAACCAACAGAGCCTGTGATACCTTATCAATGCATCATTTGTTTATGCACCAACTAAACTGAGTAAGAATGCTTTTAAAACAATAGTTTACTAAAAAATGAGAATTCAGTCATTATTTACTGCAAGCCTTTTCCTTTTGTGTCGGAGGCAAACACATGCGCTAATGCCTACAAGCTCAGAGCCGAAGGCTCTTTTCACATCATCAGTCTCAGGAAATCACATCAAACGCTGATCTGAATGAAAGAAGGGTCCAGACAGACCAAACCTACACACATGCTCCGAGCTAAAAATATTCAGTTTTCCGAGGTCATGACAAACAGGATGGATATGGTGTGTTAAGACCTCTCTAAGGGTGATGGTGTGATGCGCTCATATATAGCCCTCTATAGCTCTGTGTTAGAGACAGGTCACCAGCCATACATCACTGACTGTAACATCACATCAGCACAAGACAGTAAATAAGATAAAAAGTCTTTATGCAAGTATAGACCTCACAGATACAGTTCACTTGAAAATGAAAAATCTGGATTCATCATTTAGTCATCCTCATGACATTCCAAACCCATATGACTTTTCCTTTTTAGTGGAACACAAAAGAGAGATGCTGAGCAGAACGACAGTCCAAGTCACATTCACTTTCATTGTATGGACAAAAGATGCAGTAAACATGAATGATGACTGAGACTACCGATCTATCTACCTTTTTAATGTATTTTTATTATGATAATAATAATAATTTTATTTTTAAAGCACCTTTTTAGCGACAAGTATAAAGTGCTTCACAAAATATAAATAAAAATAATAAAACACGCAGTAAACTATTCCTTTAATATGACATGAAAGAGGCAATGACAAATCTTTTCACTTTAACTCTCTTTTATGAATATATATTTAGAGTCATTGTAACACATTTAAAGAGAACCGTTTACAGCAGTGTATGCTGTTACAAAAAAGTAAGATAAATGTAGAAATATCTGTGAAATTAAATTTGCTCCTTTAACAGAATGGAGGGGGAGGAATCTTTAGCCAAACTATACACTAATTTTGCAATAAATAATATATTGCAATAATCAAGATGAATAAATAATAATTAGCATTTTTTTCCTGATATTTGTACCCTAAAAGTCCAATGAATTTTACAGGTGAATTTCATAAAAACAAATTTTTGTCATATTTCACCCCAAAATATTTTTTTTAAAGAAAGAAAGTCTATTTATAGGACCACTACATTTTTTTTTACATTGTGACACTTTTTTCTGACACTTATAAAGAAAACGTTTGATTTTAAGGTGATATATTACCCGGACATATGCTATAATTAGGGATGGAACGATACAATTTTTCTCTACCGATTCCGATCCCTGAATTATCAGTATCGGCCGATCCAGATCCGATACCAGTGTTGTTGTTTTCTTAATGAGTTTAGAACATCTATAATTCACTGTGTGGAACTGATTGGGGGTGCTGTTTGTGTGAAGAAACAAAAACCTCTAACAATACATTATAATGTAATGTTACATTAATGTAATGTAAAATAGGAAAACAAAATACAATTACAAGAGCATGTGCAAACTTAATGTTTAACTAGTCTGCAAGATGCAGCAAGTTCTCTCTCTCTCTCTTTCTCTCTCTCTCTGTTATTTATTTTATTTATTTCATTTTATATATATATATACACTCACCTAAAGGATTATTAGGAACACCTGTTCAATTTCTCATTAATGCAATTATCTAATCAACCAATCACATGGCAGTTGCTTCAATGCATTTAGGGGTGTGGTCCTGGTCAAGACAATCTCCTGAACTCCAAACTGAATGTCAGAATGGGAAAGAAAGGTGATTTAAGCAATTTTGAGCGTGGCATGGTTGTTGGTGCCAGACGGGCCGGTCTGAGTATTTCACAATCTGCTCTGTTACTGGGATTTTCACGCACAACCATTTCTAGGGTTTACAAAGAATGGTGTGAAAAGGGAAAAACATCCAGTATGTGGCAGTCCTGTGGGCGAAAATGCCTTGTTGATGCTAGAGGTCAGAGGAGAATGGGCTGACTGATTCAAGCTGATAGAAGAGCAACTTTGACTGAAATAACCACTCGTTACAACCGAGGTATGCAGCAAAGCATTTGTGAAGCCACAACACGCACAACCTTGAGGCGGATGGGCTACAACAGCAGAAGACCCCACCGGGTACCACTCATCTCCACTACAAATAGGAAAAAGAGGCTACAATTTGCAAGAGCTCACCAAAATTGGACAGTTGAAGACTGGAAAAATGTTGCCTGGTCTGATGAGTCTCGATTTCTGTTGAGACATTCAGATGGTAGAGTCAGAATTTGGCGTAAACAGAATGAGAACATGGATCCATCATGCCTTGTTACCACTGTGCAGGCTGGTGGTGGTGGTGTAATGGTGTGGGGGATGTTTTCTTGGCACACTTTAGGCCCCTTAGTGCCAATTGGGCATCGTTTAAATGCCACGGCCTACCTGAGCATTGTTTTTGACCATGTCCATCCCTTTATGGCCACCATGTACCCATCCTCTGATGGCTACTTCCAGCAGGATAATGCACCATGTCACAAAGCTCGAATCATTTCAAATTGGTTTCTTGAACATGACAATGAGTTCACTGTACTAAAATGGCCCCCACAGTCACCAGATCTCAACCCAATAGAGCATCTTTGGGATGTGGTGGAACGGGAGCTTCGTGCCCTGGATGTGCATCCCACAAATCTCCATCAACTGCAAGATGCTATCCTATCAATATGGGCCAACATTTCTAAAGAATGCTTTCAGCACCTTGTTGAATCAATGCCACGTAGAATTAAGGCAGTTCTGAAGGCGAAAGGTCAAACACAGTATTAGTATGGTGTTCCTAATAATCCTTTAGGTGAGTGTATATATATATATATATATATATATATATATATATATATATATATATATATATATATATATATATATATATATATATATACAGGTCCTTCTCAAAAAATTAGCATATTGTGATAAAGTTCATTATTTTCCATAATGTAATGATTAAAATTAAACTTACATATATTTTAGATTCATTGCACACCAACTGAAATATTTCAGGTCTTTTATTGTTTTAATACTGATGATTTTGGCATACAGCTCATGAAAACCCAAAATTCCTATCTCAAAAAATTAGCATATCATGAAAAGGGTCTCTAAACGAGCTATTAACCTAATCATCTGAATCAACTAATTAACTCTAAACACCTGCAAAAGATTCCTGAGGCTTTTAAAAACTCCCAGCCTGTTTCATTACTCAAAACCGCAATCATGGGTAAGACTGCCGACCTGACTGCTGTCCAGAAGGCCATCATTGACACCCTCAAGCAAGAGGGTAAGACACAGAAAGAAATTTCTGAACAAATAGGCTGTTCCCAGAGTGCTGTATCAAGGCAACTCAGTGGGAAGTCTGTGGGAAGGAAAAAGTGTGGCAAAAAACGCTGCACAACGACAAGAGGTGACCGGACCCTGAGGAAGATTGTGGAGAAGGACCGATTCCAGACCTTGGATGACCTGCGGAAGCAGTGGACTGAGTCTGGAGTAGAAACATCCAGAGCCACCATGCACAGGTGTGTGCAGGAAATGGGCTACAGGTGCCGCATTCCCCAGGTCAAGCCACTTTTGAACCAGAAACAGCGGCAGAAGCGCCTGACCTGGGCTACAGAGAAGCAGCACTGGACTGTTGCTCAGTGGTCCAAAGTACTTTTTTCGGATGAAAGCAAATTTTGCATGTCATTCGGAAATCAAGGTGCCTGAGTCTGGAGGAAGACTGGGGAGAAGGAAATGCCAAAATGCCTGAAGTCCAGTGTCAAGTACCCACAGTCAGTGATGGTCTGGGGTGCCATGTCAGCTGCTGGTGTTGGTCCACTGTGTTTTATCAAGGGCAGGGTCAATGCAGCTAGCTATCAGGAGATTTTGGAGCACTTCATGCTTCCATCTGCTGAAAAGCTTTATGGAGATGAAGATTTCATTTTTCAGCACGACCTGGCACCTGCTCACAGTGCCAAAACCACTGGTAAATGGTTTACTGACCATGGTATTACTGTGCTCAATTGGCCTGCCAACTCTCCTGACCTGAACCCCATAGAGAATCTGTGGGATATTGTGAAGAGAAAGTTGAGAGACGCAAGACCCAACACTCTGGATGAGCTTAAGGCCGCTATCGAAGCATCCTGGGCCTCCATAACACCTCAGCAGTGCCACAGGCTGATTGCCTCCATGCCACGCCGCATTGAAGCAGTCATTTCTGCAAACGGATTCCCGACCAAGTATTGAGTGCATAACTGAACATAATTATTTGAAGGTTGACTTTTTTTGTATTAAAAACACTTCTTTTATTGGTCGGATGAAATATGCTAATTTTTTGAGATAGGAATTTTGGGTTTTCATGAGCTGTATGCCAAAATCATCAGTATTAAAACAATAAAAGACCTGAAATATTTCAGTTGGTGTGCAATGAATCTAAAATATATGTAAGTTTAATTTTTATCATTACATTATGGAAAATAATGAACTTTATCACAATATGCTAATTTTTTGAGAAGGACCTGTATGTATGTATATATATATATATATATATATATATATTTTTTTTTTTTTTTTTTTTCAATCACACAGTAATTTTTGGAACCCAGTCTGTTTTTATTTTAATTTATAATAATAGTATAAGAATTTATTATACATTGGTAATACATATCAGTTGTAATTTCTTGAGGCTTTTATTTTGAAAGTCCGGCACTGAGCGCTCCAGGAAGTCTGTGTTTGAGTGTTTGTTTGTAGGCTAGTTCACAGAATTATAATATGCTTCTCATTCAACATCAGGTAAAATGCTTGTCCGGTGCCGTTCTCGATGCATGTTATAGGGGGACCGAACTATTGATCATGTAGATCTGAGATGGAGTTTGTGCAGAGGGAACACATATTGCGCTGAGCACCGCGTGTGTGTCGCAGAGCTCGTTCAGTAAAGCGTGCTACCAGAGACTACTTCGCTGTGCATGCTGACTGTATATTTATTATTAAACACAGCCTTTTGCAATTCACAAAGCTTTTGGATGACTGTAAGAGCCTGATTAAAATGCACACATTATATGGAGTATTTTAATGGTGTTTTGAAGGTTCTTTATGTCATTTTTTTGAGCTTGAGAGTAACATCACTGACCAACATGCGGTATCGGATTTGGATTGGGCTCATCCGATCGATACACGATCTGGGTGAAAACACCAATCCAGGTATCTATGCCATCTCTATCTATTATATTAAATATTTTAAATAATTTTATAGTTGTAATTATTAGTATTTGTCTAATCTAATCTTGTTTTCTGTTATTTTGGGCCTAAAATGTATGTGAAATTTACGTGGGAACCTCACAAAAACAAATTTGTGTCATATTTCACCCATAAAATAATTTTAAAATGGATTTGTATTTATTTATTTTTAATTATTAACTTTTTTGCATGAAGAAATCAAGCCTATGTTTAGGAACGTAAAGATTATTTGCAGTGAGACATTATTGTCTGACACTTTTAACGAAAACATTTGATTTTTATTTGACATATTACCCATACATGTAATTCCTTTGGCAATATATTAAATATTATTTTCTATTATATTATATATATAATATATTTCTGTTGCTAAATCTTAAAAGAAGTACTTGAATGCTTGAATACATATCAACACATCTATATAAATTATATATTTTATTTTTATATGAAAAATTTACTTATCATAGAATGATATTAAAAACAAATAATGAAATAAAATATATTGCATTGTTTCATGTTAATCTTGGCAGTCAAAATGAGCTCACTGTACATTATCACCGCTTGCCTTGAAGTAGCACATTCAGTAAATATTGTATTAAAAAGTTCAAGTTATGGCAAAGTTTAATATCTACATATATCCAAGGATTAAGCTCTGTAGCATTGAGAGCGGGGCGAGCAATATGACACGAGATAGATGCGTCTCATTTGAGATGAGCATTGCATATTCAGGGCCTGCTAATAAAGTCAGATGGATGGGGTGTGATCATTCATGATAGGTAAAGAGAGAGAGATGTAAACAGTGAATGGCACGGTGCTCTAAAATAAGCCCATCATAACCCTTGTGTCTCCACCCTGACAGTAGCCGTAAATCCCAACTGTAATGATGATATTTCCGCAAAACAGCATTGAAAGCAGCACTGCAATAATTCAAAACTGAAAACGGACGCCTTCTTTTTTTTTTAAAAGCCTTAGCCTAACCCTAAATCATCAGATAGAAGGGCAGGACGACTGGCTTTGAAGAACAAACTACCCATATGCAACTTTCAAAAACCAACCTGAACATTTGGTTTTGGGACTTTGAATAGTATCTTGTACAATGGGATTGGGGGGGGCCTTGGAATCAACAAGGTTGATAATCACAAAAAAATATATACATGAAACAATAAAAATGTTTCAAACATGATATGGATTATGCTACAATTGATGGTTGATAAGGTGGAGTCCATTGCTTTGTGGTATACAACTTTCCATGCCGTGTGCTCTTGTACGCTGCACAATTTGGTAAAAATAGTGGGTCATCCAGGTGTTCCATGCATACAGAAAATTCACATATGGCGCACTGCATACATACTATACACAGCATACACAGCATGAGCAGAATGGTAGTGTGCAATTGAAAACATAGCAATTGAATGATCTATGGTTGAGACTGCCACCAAGTGGTCTTGACTCGCATTTACAAGTCCAAAAAAAAGGCCAAAACACAACTGCACGTGAAAGGCAATGTCATGGTTTGTGCAATATTTTAGTATGTTTTACATTTAATATAAAACATATTTTGAGTCTGTTTGGTGTGCTCTGTACCATGTTGTTTATTTAATTTGAGAAGCACCAATGCTTCTCCAAAAACTATAAATTATTTCTCAGAATCCTTTTGATTCCTGTAAAACAAGTTTAATGCTCTTCCTTCACATAACCGAACATAGCCATAAATGTATTTTTAAAAGGTTTGATAATAGTTTTGACTATGTCTGGAGGTACCGTGCATGCAAGTTTTATGAGAAAACTAGATTAGTCGTTGGATTCGCCCAGTGCACTTTCCTGCTTAAAATCACTTCACAGAAGGCCGAGTTGTTTGGCTTGTTAGACTTTGTAAAATATTGCGTTTACTGATACTACAGAATCAGATGCATCAAATGTGCTTTAAACATCAGTCAAAAGTCTCGTTTGGGAATTGTACTCATTTATTTATTTATTAGAAATAAACACCAACATCAAGTCAACAAATATCAGTATGTTAGATTAGATGGATATTCACTTTGAGGATCTGACAGTAGTGAATAATTTACAGATGTGAGCATGTAGATTTAACAGCAACTTGAAATCTCAGATAGGTATCTATTTTTTTATTCATTTTGTCATTTTAACGTCACAACTTTCATGCTTTGTTGAGAATCAAATACGTTAGAATGTTGACATGAATGAAACCTGAATGTTTTGACTTTGGTGAAATATACATTTCCGGATGGAAATTGACAAATAAATGTATGCTTGGCTCAGGGAATATGTGCGACGATTTAGGAGAGAAAATGAATTGTGACTCTGGCTGTGGTGCGGTGTGACAGGCTTTGAATAGAGGAAAGATAATGACTTTATCATCAAAGCACCATGTATAAATGACAGCTAATGGACTAGAAATGAGAAATGGAGCACATACTGCCTCAGAACCAATGATATGCACCAGATCAGCTGATAGGAACTTGTCTGTGTTTATTTGTTTATTTCTATTGGAATGACAAAAGAAACTGAGATTTTATAATCTACATTTGCAGTAGTAGTAGGTCTGAAGTTTGAAGTTCGTTTATTTATCATTGTCAGGTGTATCACAATCACATTCAAATACATTTTCTGATGCAAATCTACATTTGTTCACTGTAAAGAATCCATTTCTTACAGAGTACTTTTGCTTTATTTTCGGTAAAAATATAAAAATCTCCTTTAAAACAAGACAAATTGACCAGAACAACCAAGATATCGTTTTTGTTATCAGAGAAATGTAACACATTTTGTTTTTTTTTAAAACATAACCCCCACCAACTTTGTCTAATCTCTTTTAAAACATGACAAAATAGGCTATCATGTGACATTTAGCATCTTAAGTCAATTTTTCTTGTTTTAAAAAAGTTCTGATATTTTTAATGGAAAACAAGACGAAAATACTACAAAATTATGTTTTTGCAGTTTTATCATTTGAATGCATTGCTTTCGTATTGTTACTCTTTGCCTGTTGGACAAACAATAGGCCTATTATGATATTAGCACAATACGTTATGAGATACAGATGCTGTTACACTGAATACGGCCTAGTATTTATACAAAAATAGTATGTGAAACCGTATGCATTATGCAACAATATACAGTATGTTAACAGCTAATTTCAAAGGAGATATTGCAATGATAAACAGAAGAATGCTATAATGCTGAATGAGACACAAAAACTCATGTTTGATTTTCTCCTGGTTCATTTGTCAAATTGCAAATGAAAAGACCAACACTGGCACATTGCAACTGTGATTTTAAATAAAACAGAAAAATGGCTTTTGTGTTGTAACACTCAGTCTTGCCCAGTCATTTTACATTTCAGATATTGCCATGATGTCTTCTTTGCTCTCCTTGAGTGTGGCCCTTGAAATCTCACACAGATAACTGGGGTGAAGGCACACAAACACAAACAAATATCTTGCCTTGTCTTTCCAATGCACACAATCTCATTCTGCACTTCAAAGATTGTGAACAGATTCCCCGGAGGAAGTCTTTCAGTCGGCCTTCACCTTGCTGTGGGTCCCGATCGGCCCGTGCATCACCTGTCAAATCTCCACACAGGAGAAGAAAAAGATTCGGGATGAGGGAGCACCACTTTCAAATCCATTCCCCGGATAATACATCTCCTGCTGTGTGGAAGAAAAATGAGTGGAAAGAAAGTAAATGTTTCATTCTGAGACTGATGCATCATGGGATACGTGTTGTCTTCTCCACTGCCTTAATCATCCAGACAAAAACAATTCTACACACACTGATCTGATCAAATAAAATGAACAACGATTGCGGCCACAAGTTTTTGGTCTATTAGTTGATGGGTTATTTGATCGTGTTTGCTAAGGCAAGCATCACTATTGTTATTGTTCATACTTCGGATTAGAGGTTTTTATGGAAGCCAGATCCTGTCACGGAATAAAAAAATTAATTAAAAATAAAAGAGGTAATCCTTTCTTTGTATATCTCAAAATTTCAACTTTTTATCATCGCAATATCGACTTTAATTCTTACAATTTCAGGCTTATTGCTTGCAATTGCAACTATATATCGCACAGTTTCAACATTATATCTCGCAATTTTGACATTGTATCTCACAGTTTTGATTTTGTCACAATTAAGACTATATCTCACAGTTTCGACATTATATCTAGAAATTGTGACAGTTTCTAACATTTTTAACTCTTGTTTTGCAATTTCAACTTTATTCTCATACTTGTGACTTTTTTGCAATTGCAAATTTATATCTCACAATATTGACTCTTTATCTTGGAATTTCAACTTTATATTCACAGTTTCGACTTCATATCATGAAATTGTGACCGCCTCTCACAATTGCGACTTTATATCTCACAATTTTTTATTTATCTCGCAATTTTAAATTTATATCTCACAATTTTGACTTCATCTCGCAATTTGAACTTTATATCTTGCAATTTCGACTTTATATCTTGCAATTTCGACTTTATATCTTGCAATTTCGACTTTACATCTCGCAATTTCGACTTTACATCTCGCAATTTCCACTTTACATCTCGCAATTTCGACTTTACATCTCGCAATTTCCACTTTACATCTCGCAATTTCGACTTTACATCTCGCAATTTCGACTTCACATCTCGCAATTTCGACTTCATCTCGCATTTTCCGACTTTACATCTCGCAATTTCGACATCATCTCTCGCAATTTCGACATCATCTCTCGCAATTTTGACTTCATCTCGCAATTTCCACTTCATCTCGCAATTTTGACATCATCTCTCGCAATTTCGACTCCATCTCGCAATTTCGACTCCATCTCGTAATTTTGACTTCATCTCGCAATTTCCACTTCATCTCGCAATTTTGACATCATCTCTCGCAATTTCGACTCCATCTCGCAATTTCGACTCCATCTCGTAATTTCGACTTTATTTTTGCAATTTTGACTTTATTCTCGTAATTGTTACTTTTTTTGCAATTGCAACTTTATATCTCACAATTTCAGCTTTATATCTCGCAATTATGACTCTTTATCTTGGAATTTCAACTTTATTTCTCACACTTTACAACTCAATTACGTGATGTACATTTGCAAATGCGACTTTGTATCTCATAGAAGTTATAGTCACAGTTGTGAGATTAAAAAGTCAGCATTACCTTTTATTACTTATTGTTTATTTCATGGCAGGATCAGGTTTTCTTTAAACCCCTATTAAATTATTAAACCCCCCATAAATACTAAACTTCAGCAAGTAACTCATCCCTCACTGTTTGTGCTACAGATTTGATTGATGACTCAAATCATACAATTTGTTGAGCAGAGATTTTGTATTCTTTCTCTAAGCAAACAGATTTACAATTTTCACCTAGTGAACAATAAAACTGTCAAACATCCCATTGACTTACACTAAAGGAAGGACCCATACTATATCTATGGATCAGAGTATCATAGACACTTGAGGATAGGTTCTTTTGATTTGGGCCAGTAAGCAACCAACTATAACTGACCAAACAACCCTAGTGACCATATAGTTTAGCACTGTGCTAAAGATTACGTGACACAGTCGTTTCTTTGCTTCAGACAGGCTGTATAAAAGGGTTAAATGAGGACATTATTTGCCTTTTGAGTTTGACAATATCAAATTATCCCAGCAGATTGGCATCTGGTTAGTCCATAAATGAAGTACTCAACATATTTGACTTAACTCGATATAGCCCACAAGAATGACATTATCTTTAACTTTCTTCTAGAACATTTCTGCATTCTTGGTCAGTGAGTCTCCTGTACCTTTTGTTTCAAACATGCAGCTATAAACAGTCCTGTCATTACATACCATTCTGGAGTTTTACTGTAATAAGGTCAGATCTCAGATGGACAAACTGTATGAAATATGGGACAACAACGTTTATTTTTTTTATATGATGCCATGCTAAACAAAGAGATTCAGACCTGGGTAAACTTTTCAAAGTAATGTGTGGGGTGTTTTGCAGCTCGAATGCACAAGAATAAGGGTCTGTCTACTCTGATTATTCATGAAATCCCCCTTTAGAAATTGGCCTCCATTTGTTTCCAACTTTTTAATGATTCTAACGACCAATGATTTGCATGCCACATGGAGTGCCCTATGTTTTTAAAGTGTTGTCCATGAAATATAATTTTTTCAGGCCTGGGTGAAGAAAAAGTCTGTTTTAGCAGGGAAAGTAGTTTTGTTGTTTTCAGTTAGTGCATGTCCAAATTCTGTTCTAAAGTCATCCATGACTTATTTGCAATGGCTGCAATTGCAGTTGCCCTTTGAATGCGTGCATGCATGCACAATAGCACACATACAAAACAGAGGAATATTATTTAAACAAATCAAAGTATATGGCAGATCAAAACATTACTAAAAAAAAATGTAAGAAAAATTGTGTAAAAAATTTTAAAAGTGCAGAGACAATGTATTATATATATACTGTAGGCTATACACATGTGCAGTTTAAAAATGTAGTTCCTTATTTGTCCTGTAACAATCAATTTTACAGTTGGTTCTGGAGAGAGAAAAAAAAAACAGTAGTGAGTAGTTGCCAGGATGTTGCTATGCAGTTGCTGAGGTGTTGTGAGTGTAAGCTTATTGCTGTGCTGTTGCTAAGGTGTTCTGAGTATTTTTAGCTCATTGTTGTGCAGTTGCTAAGGTGTTCTTAGTGTTTTGAGCACATTGCTATGCAGTTGCTAAGGTGTTTTTTGTGGGGGGGTTTTATCTCATGTTGCTATGCAGTTACTAAGGTATTCTGTGTGTTTTAGCACATTGCTATGCTGTTTCTAAGGTGTTTTGAATGTTTTAGCAGATTGCTATGCCGTTTCCAATGTGTTCTGAATGTTTTAGTACATTGTTATGCAGTTGCTTAGGTGTTGTGAATGTTTTTTGCAAATTGCGATGGAGTTGCTAAGGTGTTTTGAGTGTTTTTAACGCATTGCTATGCAGTTGCTAAGGTGCTGATTGTGTTTTTAGCACATTGCTATGGAGTTGCTATGGTGTTCTAAGTGTTTTTAGTGCATTGCTATGCAGTTGCCAATGTGTTCTGAGTGTTTTATCATGTTGCTATGCAGTTGCTTAGGTGTTGTGAGTGTAAGCTCATTGTTATGCAGTTTCTAAGGTGTTCTGAGTGTTTAGAGCACATTGCTATGAAGTTGCTAAGGTATTCTGAGTGTTTTAGTACATTGCTATGCAGTTGCTTAGGTGTTGTGAATGTTATTACCAAATTGCGATGGTGTTGCTAAGGTGTTCTGAGTGTTTTTTTTTACCACACTGCTATTCAGTTTCTACTGTGTTTTTAGTCCATTGCTATGCAGCTGCTAAGGTGCTGTTAGTGTTTTTAGCACATTGCTATGCAGTTGCCATTGTGTTCTGAGTGTTTTTATCATGTTGCTATGCAATTGCTTAAGTGTTGTGAGTGTAAGCTCATTGCTATGCAGTTGCTAAGGTGTTTTGAGTGATTTGAGAACATTGCTAATGCTATGCAGTTGCTAAGTTATTCTGAGTGTTTCTTGCGCATTGCTATTTAGTTACTAAGTTGTTCTGATTGTTTTTTTTATAGTGTTGATATGCAGTTTCTTAGGTGTTGTGAGTGTTTTTATCGCATTGCAATGGAGTTACCAAAGTATTCTAAGTGTTTTGAGCACATTGCTATGCAGTTGCTAAGGTGTTCTGAATGTTTTCAGTGCATTGCTGTGCAGTTGCTAAAGTGTTCTGAGTGTTTTTAGTGTGTCTTAGAGAGATCACTCTGAACAATAATAGTATACCTCTCCTAAGCGTACCATATGATTTGAGATGTCATTTATGAATGCAGCACAAACATGTTTGTTTTAAAATGAGGTTTAGGAGTTCTGTTTAGTAATAGTAGTGATGCTTACTTTAGTACCACTATCTAGAGTAAAAAATTAAATTCTGGAGTCATCTAGGCCTATTACTCTTGTATAAACCCAACAAACTGGCACACATTCTCTTAAACTGTGGGAGGCGGTTTCACGGTTACTGGGGAAACGGAGGATGAGAGGGTGATGTGATGTGAACTCCAGCGGGACTGAGGAGAATGTGCATTCAGCTGACAGTGAGAGCGCACAGATTCATTCATCTCCACCAATCATTATCATTACAAAGAAGACTGACAGCACTGTTCAAGGCGAGGGAAGTGAGGTGGTGTGCCAGGCCTCGCAGATGTTTCCAGCAAACATATACAGCACATTTTCTCATTCTAAAGATGAGCATACAGCATTCATTAAAGACATTACATGCAGTAGGATGTAATTGTTCCTGAACCAATGCTTTTGATAATAGAAGTGGATTGTGTAACGGGGACTGGAGGTTTTAATGCTATAAATATTCGTAATAATTATTTTAAGCATCTAAGCATAAACCTTTAGAATAAATATACCTTTAGAGTAGGCCTGAGTAGCTCAGCGAATATTGATGCTGACTACCACCCCTAGCGTTATGAGTTCGAATCCAGGGTGTCCTGAGTAACTCAAGCCAGGACTCCTAAGCAACCAAATTGGCCCGGTTGCTAGGGAGGATAGAGTCACATTGGGTAACCTCCTCGTGGTCAGTATCAGAAGCAAAGTTAAAAAGTGTGTGTATATATATATAAATATACATACACTTTTTAACTTTGTTTCTGTACTGATTTTTTCCCCCCAGTTAAATCATACAAACAGCCCTTTGCTGCCATCATTTGTATTTCTGTGAAAGTGAATTTTATTCTGTTACATTTTAAAGAATGAAATATATTTTTAGATTAATTTTACTCTTTCTAAATGAACGCAATTTAAAGAGTTTTTCTTTTTTGAGAGAAAATGAATTACAAAGAAAGGAAAGATAATGTTAAATAAAACGTTTTATTATAGAAACCCACTAAATCAGGCTTGAATTTAAGCCCAAATAATAAAAATAAATAACAAATAAATATACAAGTACATAATATAAAAATGTATGTTGTTTTGAGCCAAATTGATTTAAATGTAACCACTCCAACCAGACAAAAGATGCTGCTATGACATTCTGCTGATGGGTGTGTGCGCTCTGCGCATGCGCGTTCATCCCGTACTCTCTCCTGTCCTGACCTCCCGGTTTCTGCGGACGCTGATCAACTTCTCCCGATAAACTCGCTCAGATATACCCAAACAGACACTGGCACACACATGAGGGCATGGCAGCTGTGTTCGGCAAGATCAAGATCGGCATTTATGTGGAGATCAAGCGCAGTGATGGTGAGTCACACCGTTTATCTTGTTGGGATGCAGTTAGTCGCCGATTCATCTTTGTTCAAACCGAGTAAACCAGTTTAACAGAGCGTCCGATTAAAACAAGACAAGACAGCTGGTACAAACTACAGAATACGGTCATTATATTCGTATGCATGAATATTTGTGCATTGCCGCCCTTGGTACAGCGTTATATGGTTTAGAGATGCCTGCCTGGGCGAATTTTACTATGGCTATGGCTTGGCTCATGAATATTGATTAAGTTCGCCTGACGTTGCTTGGTAACTATGTTGGAAAGTTGACGGACGTAAACGTATTAATAATCATGAGCCAAGCCGTCGCGAATAGGATTGGCCAGCGGATTAGCGCCATATAACAATGTCTGATTTTCCTCCAATCAGGTTGACCGACTGGCCAAACGTCACAGTACGTAATGAATATTTATAAGAGAGGCCTCTACAGTAGTATGAGTGTGAATTCTCAGTCCGTTAGCATCATCCGTGAGGAAGACGCCCTGAGACATAGCCTGTAAAATGATTTGCAGTGCTGTTTTTGTTTCTTAATTTTCGTTTAGTTTATTGTCACTGCAGCTAAATAAAAGTATAAAATAGAGCCATATGTTATTTCACCTGGTCTGCAGTACAGATAATTCAATGGAAACAATAATAATACACTATACTCAATAGGCATACAATAAGACAATAGCTAGATTTCTTATGTAAGTTTCTTTGATGTTGGCTTTACAAAGCTTAGTCTGAAATTTAGTCTTTAAAAGTTGAAGTTTGAAGGACAAATTGATACAAAAGACACTCTGTCTTGGCGCTGTTTTGGCGGCACGAGAGGGGACCTACACAATATTAGGCAGGTGGTTTTAATGTTGTGACCGATCGGTGTAAATTCAATTTAACTTTGGGAGATATTCTTTTATTTTTTTTTAAACAAACTACTTGAGTTTGAGTTTGTTACAGACAGACCAAATCCCCAGATTTGAGCCCATTTCTCTACTTCACCTACAGCCTCCTGGATTCTCTCAACATACTGAACATTTCTTCCTCTCTTCCACAAAGCTCCGTCATCTGCATAAAGAGGATTTTCCTATTCCTGGGACAACTTTAGAAAATATATAATTTATCATAATGTTAAAAAGGACAGAACTATATACACTCCCATGAGGAGTTTCATTGTCGATGGAATAGACATTTGAAAATGAAGATCCCACTCTTACTTGTGTGGTCCGATCATGTAAAAAATTATTTATCCAAATTATATAACTTCCCTTTTATTCCCATTTGGTCCAGTTTAATTAAAAGCCCTTCCTTCCACGTCATGTCATATGCTTTTTCAACATCAACATCGAAAAATCCCCACTAAAACTACTTTATTAACTTGTGCTGCATCCATTGTGTTTCGACCTCTATTTTGGAATAATGTTCAGATTTTGCTGTTTCGGAAGGAAATTGATTCTTTAATTCACCAAAGTGGAATTCAACCACAAAGTATAGTCGGGACATTACTGATGTAAAAAACAGCACCATCACTAGCTGAAATTTTTTTTATGTAGAAGGCCAGATGTACAACTAAACAAGAGGATAAGTACATCAGAGTCTCTAGTTTGAGAAATAGACGCCTCACATGTCCTCCGCTGACAGCTTCATTGAATTCTACCCGCTCAACACCAGTTTCATGTACAACAGTAAAGAGAAGACTCAGGAGGACTTATGGGAAGAACTACATTTTAGAAAAATAGACTTTTGAAACAGAAAAATAAAAATAAAAGGTTTGAGTGGGCAAAGAAACACAGACATTGGACAACAGATAATTGGAAAAGAGTGTTACGGATCTGAACCCCATTGAGCTTTTGTGGGATCAGCTAGACTGTGAGGTGCGTGAGAAGTGCCCGACAAGACGGTCACATCTATGGCAAGTGCTACAGGAAGTGTGGGGTGAAAGGTCAAGTGCTACAGGAAGTGTGGGGTGAAAGGTCACCTGAGTATTTGGACAAACTGTCCGCTAGAATGCAAGAATCTACAAAGCTGTCATTGCTGCACGTGGAGGATTTTTTGATGAGATCTCTTTGAAGTAGTTTAAGAAAAAAAAAACAATTCTGCACCACTTCCTTCCATCTTTGCACCAGTCACAACCCAGCGTTCGCTAACCGCCTCCAGCAGTCCTGTCTAGTGACTCCCCTCACCAAGTGTGAGTGTTACCACCTTGTGGACCCACTAATTAGTGCAAAAAATTCCAGGCACATGCGCATAGTTCGCATTCAGACTACACATGCTTAAAAAAATCTGGCTACATGTATTCAGTGCTCGAGCACTCTGCTAATGACAAAATTTGCGTCATGCATCTTGTCTGACCGAATTTGTTTTTGGAGTTCACCGTTTTTGTCTAAATTCAATTTTCCTAATTATGTATGCTATTCCTAGAGGTGCTGTTATGCTTTTACAAGAGGCTGCTAAATCACCGAAACCCTCACCTGTTCATTTAGATCCATTTGAAACTCCATTTTGGAAATTATGCTTTTTGACACGTCCAGCGTCATGAAATTTTGGAATTATGTCTCTTTAAAAAAAACGTAACATTTGCAAATTGCCTTATGTAATATGTGGGGTGTTGTGGCATAGTGGTTAAAGCTCAGAGCTTGAAACTGAGCTGGTTGCTGGTTCAAGCCTCACTAAGGGTAAACTGTTTACTATCAGTATTGTGCGTTTGAGCAAGACACTCAACTTCAGGTTACTCCAGGGCTATTGTTCCTGTAATGTGAGTGTGTAAAAGTGTCTGCAGCAGCGATGCAAAGCAATGAGATAATAATAGTTTGATGCAAAAGCATCTTGGCTAGTGTGCAGCAGATGGCTTAAAGCTTTGGTCAAATTATATAATGTCACATGAGGTCACTGGAATATTCCATGCAAACGGCTTTAGATATAATTGACACTGGTTTTAATAATCCAGCTATAAAACATAATGGGGGTGTTTTATGGGCATGCTAGTCTCACATAGTCAGACCTTTGACTTATCGACATAAAGTCTAGTCAACGTTGCAGCTTATGTGTCTTTTCACATTTCCGGGTTTGGAACATGGAAGTTAACCATAGCGGGGAAAACTTTTATAGCGGTTAATGGGAGACCACAGCGAATATTATTTATGCGTTCCCATTTGCTCCAACAACAAAATAAATTACAATTATCTTTTACAATTTCACAATTTTTCAAAAGAGGATACAAAATCAAGAATGATGGTTTGTGGTGGTCAGAAGAGAGAAAGATGTAATTTCCCTGCCACCCCATCATGATAGTGCTGGCTAGATTTGATTGCATTAATTCCTGGGTTATATAATGCAGAATAATGTCATACATTTATATTAAATAATTAAAAAAGGATTTCTAGACACTTCATTTCGAGTTTTGTGTTCCTTGCCACAGTCGCCTTCAGCTGCTCACTGGGGTTATTAATACAATTATTGTTTAATTACTTATTTTTAAACACAATTAACAATCTTATTTTATCTAATTACATAATGATGATTCATTGACATTATAGATATTACAGTTTTATCGTCTGTTAATGCCTGATCTTCTGTAAAGCTGCTTTGAAACGATGTGTGTTGTGAAAGGTGCTATACTTATAAAATTGACTTGACTTGACTTAGATTTACACTGCTAAATAAGGCGGATACCCCAGTCTGTGAAAAGTGTCCACTCTGACCAAGAACCTCTTGATTTGACAGGAAGAGGCTACTTTGGCAGTACTAGCGCAGAAATGACACACTTTACTTTTAATGTTACGGTTACGTTCCTCTGGAAATAACTATGGTAAAAATAAGTGAATTTGGTATGCTTTAAGAATGATAGAAACACTGACGTGTCACGTTTGTCAGGAATATTTGCACATGCACCGCTTGAACTTCCGTTCATTGATGTGAAATAATGTTTGAATTGCCTCTTATCATCAGTCAGCAGACTACTGCAGTAAACCTTTTTTGTATTGTCAATTTCAGGCAGAGTACACCAGGCCATGGTGACATCACTGAATGAGGACAATGAAAGTGTGACGGTGGAGTGGATTGAAAATGGAGACACAAAAGGGAAAGAGGTATCATGTCTGATATTTAGAGTTCATCATATTGGCTGTGTATAATATATACAATAAGTAGGCAATGCAACTTTAAAGGCAAAAGCTTTATTGCAGAATCATGATTTATAGTCATTTTTAAGGAGCTTTTTGTGTTTTAGCTTGCTTTACTTATACATGCATTATGTCCAGATTTATTCCAAAGCAGATTTTCTTTCTCTGCTGTAAATCTTTGGGTCAGTAAATTAGGTGCATGAGTAAAGTATAGGGGTGTAATGATGCACTTATCTCACAATTCGGATCAGTTCACGATTCTTTAAACTAAGCTTGAATCAAGAAATGTTAAGATTGAAAGTTGATATATATATATATATATATATATATATATATATATATATATATATATATATATATATATATACAAACACTTTAAAATTAAGCTAAAAGTTCTTTTCTTAAAAGTGTTAAATGAGCCGTCAGAGATGTACTGGGACTAAAAATCAGCACAGAAATGGAAATATTAGCTAATAATTCTGCTTACTGAGAATACAGAATTATATTATAAACATATGCTGTAAATATATTTCTAAAATAATATTGTCTCTGATTACATCTAAATGTACTTTTCAGAAATGCATATTCAATGGAAGTGCTTATTCAGTTAATAATAATTTACTGATGAAATCAAATCAGACATTTGACATCACGATAATTATATTCCCCCATTGCATTAATATACATAATAATCCCCACTATATATAGTGGATTAATATGGCACTATCATTAAACCTCTGTAAACTTCCTTTCTCACTCTCGTGCTTCAAATGGATATTCGATCCATCGCGCTGAAACGGTGCGTCTCTCTCCCGCTCCTGATGCTCCCTGTATTCCACTCGCTTTTCGTAAAACACCTGTGGCTGCTAGTGCGTTGTCATATTTTAGAGCTCCTTGTGTACAATGAAGCCATTTCCATTTGTATTCCTGCGTTACATAGGTGTAGGACGTCGCACATATTGGATAGATTAGACGCTAAAATAATAATGTAAAAAAACCTCCATGAACCGTAATATAGTGTGCCATAAACCATCACACACCAAGTAAAATATCAAAAAAATACACAATAGGCAAAACTACACAATTTGTTGAGATCTCTTCTGCAACGACACATGAAAATACCCAGGCCTCTTTCACAGATTATTAGTAGTGATAGATGTGTGGTCGTTGTTGTTGGTGTTTGTGTTTTTTGTCCTATATAAAGATATTTAGCATCTGTGAAAAATGCTTGATTGTCATGAGTTAGTGACTTTAAAAACTGGAAACCCGATTCTAATGTTCTTGTTCTGTGTGAACAGATCGATTTGGAGAGCATCTTTACAATGAATCCAGATATCATGCCTGATGAGGAAATCGCACAAAGTCCAGAAACTCCTCCGCCCCCTGTGTCAAGTGCCATCAAAATCAACAAGATTCCCCAAAATAAGGTCTGGGTCTATATAGATACAGAAAATACCCATGTGTAGAAATAGATATATCAATTATTCTTTTATAACTTTTCAAACAGAAAAGTTTTTAGGTGTGAAATCACAGTGTATGGTAAGATAATTGTAGGGATAGTTCACCCTAAAAAATCATCTTTTGCTCACCCTTATGCCGTCTCATATTTGTATGACTTTCTTTTTTTGGCTGAACACAATCGAAGATTTTGTTAAATGATGTGTTGGGTGTTTCTGTCTGTGCTATGTGGGTCAATGAGTTCAACATTTTAAGCTCAGAAAAGGACATAAAAGCAGAATAAAAATAATCCATACGACTTGTAACAGTGGCGGCCCCAGAATGAATGTAAACAACTTTTTTTTAAAATAAATTCGGGTGCCAGACAGGTTTGGGCATATCAAAATAAATCTTTTACCCACGATAACTCAAAAGCCACCGGTTATTAAGATTAGATTAAAATTCAACTTTATTGTCATTGTGCAGAGTTTTTTCGCATATCCCAACTAAGCTGTGTGCAGAGTGCAGGGTCAGCCATAGAGCGGATAGGGTCAAGGACCTTGCTCAAGGGCCCATGGTATCTTGACGGTGCTGGGGCTTGAACCCCCAACCTTTCGGTCAGTAACCCAGAGCCTTAACCGCTGAGCTACCACTGGCCCTTGGGGTCCTGGCTACCACACCTGGTGAGTTCGAATCCAGGGCGTTCTGAGTGACTCCAGCCGGGTCTCCTAAGCAACCAAATTAGCCCGGTTGCTAGGGAGGGTAGAGTCACATGGGGTAACCTCCTCGTGGTCGCTATAATGTGGTTCCCTCTCAGTGGAGCATGTGGTGAGTTGTGCGTGGATGCCGCGGAGAATAGTGTGAAGCCTCCACATGCACTATGTCTCCGCGGTAATGCGCGCATCAAGCCACGTGATAAGATGCGCGGATTGACAGTCTCAGACACGGAGGCAATTGAGATTCATCTTCCACCAGCTGAATTGAGGCGAGTCTTCGGCGGTCAGCAGACTGCTTGCAGTTCCCATGACATATGCCACTCCACATGAACTTGGAAGTGTTTTCGCCAGCTGTGCGATCCAGGCCATCGCTTTTCAGTGATTCAGTTTGGTCCCTTTCTTCTCTTCACTCAAATTCCTTTTCCCACATCACTTGTATACAGACAATTTTTCCTTTCACATACCAGCACAGCACACAACTCTGTCTTACACACACCTCTTCCAACTCAAGTCACATCTTCTTGTAGCACACTCTTTAGCATTCATGCTCCATGACGAGCAGCCATTTTATATTCTCTCTCCTCTCTGATATTTGGTGGTTGCGGATCCTTAAAGGGACAGTGCACAGTTTCACTCCACCACAGATTTGAGTGGTTTAATCCATCGATATTCAAAGCGCTTTACACTGTATCTCATTCACCCATTCTCTCACACACACACACACACACACACACACACACACACACACAATGACGGCAGAGCTTCCATGCAAGGCGCTAGCCTGCCATTGGGAGCAACTTGGGGTTCAGTGTCTTGCACAAGGACACTTCGGCATGTGGAGTCGTGTGGGCCGGGAATCAAACCGCCAACCCTGCGATTAGTGGCCGACCCGCTCTACCACCTGCTCAGCCACTCTGGGTGAGAATTAAAGCCAAACTTCTTTTCTTTTTTTTTTTTTACGATTTCTGCCCAGTTCTCCTATGAGAGAAGCTCGTTCAGTTGGCCTCGCACTTGATGCATGTGCGGTGGCATATTCATGCCAGTACTTCCGGTCGTATCGGGCACGCGTCAATTCTCGCATAAACATTCTGATGAGAGAATTGTCATTTTTGGGTGAACTATTCCTTTAATTGTACAGCTGTTATGGGCAGTTACTATAAAAGTACAGCAACTAGTTGGTAATAATGTACGGTATACGTGTATATTGTATAATACAGTGGTTCCCAACCCCGTTCCTGGTGACCCCCCCCAACACTGCACATTTGTATATCTCCTTTTACTGACACACCCATTTCAGGTCTTGGAGTCTCCACTAACGAGCTGATGAGTTGAATCAGGTGTTTGATTAGGGAGTTTACCAAAATGTGTAGTGTTGGGTGGGCCTCCTGGGACAGGGTTGGGAATCACTGGTTTAACATTTAGCTAAACAGTGATAACATAGCAATGAATAGATGGTCTGAAATGTGAATGTTTTTGGGATTTGTCTCTTGTAGAATCGACGAACAGTAGCTCCACCTAAAAATGAACCACCCGCAAGGGATAATCGAGGTGTGGTAACAACTTACTGTTATATACAAATGCATATGTGGTGCAAATGACAAATGTTAGGCCTTTATTCATTTCAGTACTTTTCATATTGTGCTTAAAATTATGTCTGGGTCTTTTTATAGGTACGACTCGAGCGCGGCCGAGCCAACAGCCTGAAACACCTCCAGCAGCACCTGCGCCTGCACCACCTCCACCGATACAACACCAAACCCTACAGCAGCAGAACGGTACCAGAACACACGCAGAACCTCTTAATCACAATCCTTAATTGTTCAGTGCAGACAATACTGTGTTTCACTCACTGTACACTGTAAATGAAATAATTGATCATTTTTTGCCTTGTTCTCTTTGTTATAATTGTGCTTGACACACGCACCCCAGTGGCTCTGAGATAGCCGAGTTTATTAAAGGGGTCATGACATGAGGAATCAAATTTTCCTTGATCTTTTGACACAAGAGGTCATTGTGCTGTAACATCAAACTGTAAGTTTCAGAGCTCAAAACATCCTCCTCAACGCAAAAAGAGCATTTGTTGAAACCAAGCTGCCAAAACGACTTCCTCGTTCTCAACTTCCTCCACACTGAGATTGTGTCACAAGACATTTGCATCTGACCCCCTCCACAACAACACATCAACTCTTACTTTATCGTATCACTTTAATTGAAGTTAATTTTGGAATTACATAACACAAGACTCCACAGATATTCCACAGTTGATCTTGATGACAATACACAAATAACATAAGACAGAATCAATCAATGTCAATAGATGTAACCAAGTTCCATAGATCAAAAATAACCGATATGACTCTTATATATAATAAACGGTACAGTGTTTAATGATACCCCCTTTACTAAAACTCAATGATCGTTGTCAAAGCACTTTGTTAATATGACTTTGTTTCCTGGTAAACTGATAAAAAAACTAGTGAACACCGTCTCCTGGAAGCCAATCAGATTGATGCTTCCTATTGTGAGAAAGCTCTTCATTTTTGCATGCAGTATGCACCATTTGGTCTGTGAGACGAGTCTGAGGTGGTATAGATGCTGTCCAATGACCTTCTGTCTTTTTTTGTTGTTGTATGTGTTCAGCTCGCAGGAAGTCCAACTGTGTGAAAGAGGTGGAGAAACTTCAGGAGAAAAGAGAGAGAAGACGATTACAACAACAGGAGCTTAGAGAGAAGAAAGCACAGGTGAACAGGAAGCTGTTAACAGTGCTCATCTTTCAATGCTCACTAAGAGTTGTGTTTGGACCTTTTATGACATTAAACTTTGTATTTATTTATTTCAGGAGGTTGAAGCCACAACCCCTAATTATGAAATTCTGTGCATGATCCGAGACTTCAGAGCGAGTCTGGATTACAGGCCACTGACAACTGAAGATCTGGTAAATAACTATTCATCATTACCATAATTACATCACAGTTTGAATTATTTTCATTACAAAACAATATATTAACCGTGTTGTATATTATTATAAAGTATGTTGTTATAATGTGATTTATTTTTCCCAGATTGAGGACCACCGGATATGTGTATGCGTGCGGACACGCCCACTAAACAAGAAAGGTGAACCTAAAATTCCTTTTTATTTCAAATAAATTTGCTGTACTTCCACCAAACTTCCAATGTACTTCCACCCTACTTTTCCCTACTTCCAGTGTACTTCCACCATACTTCTACAATACTTCCACTGTAATTACACCCTACTTTTCCCTACTTCCAGTGTACTTCCACCATACTTCTACAATACTTCCACTGTAATCACACCCTACTTTTCCCTACTTCCAGTGTACTTCCACCATACTTCTACAATACTTCCACTGTAATTACACCCTACTTCCAGTGTACTTCCACCATACTTCCACCATACTGTTACACTACTTCCAACGTACTTCCATTGTATCTCCATCATGCTCCCACTGTACCTCCATCATACTTCCACTGTACCTCCATCATACTTCCACTGTACTTCCACCATACTTCCACTGTACTTTTACCATATTTTCACTGTACACACTACTACTTTTACACCCTACGTTTTCCCTACTTCCAATGTACTTCCATCATACTTCTAAAGTACTTTCAACATACTTCCACCATATTTCCCCTGTACTTCCACTATACTTCCACCCTACTTTTACAATACTTCCACCCTACTTTTACACTACTTCCACCATTTTTCCTATATACCTTCACTGTACTTCCATCCTACTTTTAGTCTACTTCCACTGTACTTTCACTGTTTTTCTTATGTATTTCCACTGTATTTCCACAATACTTTTAGCCTACTTCCACTGTAATTCCATCCTACTTTTAGCCTACTTACACTGTATTTCCACAATACTTTTACACTACTTCCATCGTACCTCCACCATACTTCCAACATACTTTCGATGTACTTTCAACGTACCTCCACCATATTACCCCATTTTTTCCCTGTCTTCCACCCTACTTCCCCCTTCTTTCCATACTTCCATTTCACTTCGATTTAATTTAAATGTATTGTGCTGTTTACTGTATACTGAATTATGTTGTTTGAACTCAATCTCAGAGCTGACTATGAAGGATCTAGACGTCATCACCATCCCCAGTAAAGACGTGGTGATGGTCCATGAACCCAAGCAGAAAGTGGATTTAACAAGATACCTGGAGAATCAGACGTTTCGTTTTGATTATGCTTTTGATGATACTTCAACAAATGAAATGGTTTACAGGTCAGAGATTACATACATACATACATACATACATACATACATACAAATATAGCAATGAACATAGGAGTTTAGTAGCCATTATTTTATACACCATTTTTTTTTTTGCTACACATTCAACATTCAGATTCAATCAGACTGAAATGGAATATTTAGTGGGAAATAATGTAGGGTGAAACTTTCCATCAGTATTTAAAAATTGTGAAAAGTAAGCTGTGATATTATTGGTTAATAATATTTTTCCTTGCACATACAGCCTCAGTTACATCAGAAGAAAAGTAATTTCAAAGTTATGAAAGTTATGAAAATCTATTTTTCTTTTTAGAAAACATGCACTTATGAATCATGAGTAAGAAAATGAAAATGTATTAAGAAATTTACATTTATTCATTTGGCAGACGCTTTTATCCAAAGCAACTTACAAAAGAGGAAAACATAAGCGAATCATCTTAAGGAGAGTGTTATGGAAAGTGTCATACTACAAAGTTTCACTAGCATCAGAATAGTATACAAAACAGATTAAAGTGCAACAAGAATATATATATATATTTTAGTGACTGGTTAAGTGCTCATGGAAAAGATGTGTTTTAAGTTGTTTTTTGAAGACAGAAGTGAGTCAGCTTCACGAATGGCGTTGGGAAGATCATTCCACCAACGTGGTATGATGAAACAGAAAGTCCTGGAAAGTGTTTTGGTGCCTCTTTGTTTTGGTACGACAAGGTGACGTTCCTTAGCCGACTGCAGGATTCTGTTGGGCGTGTATTTCTTCAGAAATGTTTTTAGATATGCTGGAGCAGACCCAGTGACTGTTTAATATGCCAGCATCAGATTCTTGAATTTAATACGTGCATCAACCGACAGCCAGTGGAGAGAGACAAAGAGTGGGGTAACATGTGCTCTCTTTGGTTCATTAAAGACCAGACGTGCTGCTGCATTCTGGATCATTTGCAGAAGTCTAATTGCACATGCAGGAAGGCCTGCAATGAGAGCGTTACAGTTGTCCAGTCTAGTTATGACAAGTGACTGAACAAGCAGTTGTGTGGCATGTTCAGAGAGGAAAGGTCTTATCTTCCTGATATTGTAGTGTGTAAATCTACATGATCTTATGGTCTTTGAGATGTGGTCTGTGAAATGTAGCTTGTTATCGATGGTTACCCCTAGATTTCTGACCATTTTGGAAGGTGATACTGTAGTTGTACCCAGCTGTACAGTGATGTTGTGTTCAACAGCATGGTTGGCTGGAAAGACAAGGGATTCGTTCTTGGCTGGGTTGAGTCCAGGCCGAGATATCTGCCAGGCAGGCAGCGATTCGAGCAGTCACTGTGGTATCTTTGGGCTGGTAAGACAAGTAGAATTGCGTGTCATCAGCATAACAGTGGTAAGAGAAATGTAACTGAATGATGGGTCCCAGTGAAGTTGTGTATATAGAGAAGAGAAGTGGGCCACGGGTGGAGAGCAGAATCTGATGGTTGACTGGTGGACTTTCAGCAGTGGCAAAGATGTCAGTGATGTGTCAGTGTGTCAGTGATGTGTCTGGTGGTGCAGGGGGAGGGCAGAGAAGTGTGTTGAATGTTCTAAACAAGCTACGAGTGTCTGTGGTGCTGTTGATCTTTGTCTGGTAATAGGAGGTTTTTGCAGCTTTAACATTATCTGAGAAAGTTGCAAGCAGAAACTGATACTTACCTAGATCTGCTGTATCTTTAGATTTCCGCCATCTCCTCTCAGATGCCCTGAGGTCAGTCCGATGTCCACGAAGGACGTCAGACAGCCAGGGAAATTGTCAATTTTTTATGTTAAATGTTAATATAATTATTCTAAATTCATATTAACTTGTAAAATGATCTTATATAAATTATAACTCAAGACTTTGACCCCTGGTGTTGCAGGTTTACCGCTCGGCCGCTGGTAGAGACCATATTTGAGAGGGGAATGGCGACTTGTTTTGCTTACGGTCAGACGGGCAGTGGAAAAACTCATGTAAGTATTCCTCTACAGATGTCATGACAGTCAATGATACCTGATGGCATCACAATGTATGACTTGGTGTAAAAGAATTAGCCAGAGGATCATTTAGTTTGATACTGTGTTATAACAGATTTTCCTTCTTTCCAGACGATGGGAGGAGATTTTTCTGGAAAGAATCAGGATTGCTCGAAAGGAATCTACGCACTTGCTGGTTTGTATCTGACCATCAGCTAATTCTTAAATAGTAGTTCCACCAAAAATGACAATTCTGTCATAATTTACTCTCATTTATCTCTGTACTCGTATGACTTTCTTTCTTCAGTGGAACTCAAAAGATGTTCTGTACGATGAAAGTAGATGAAGTAAGGGGCTGTCAAGCTTCAAAGAGAACAAAAAAACTCTGTAAAAGTTGTTTACATGACTTGTGTGCTACATTTAAATTCTTCTGAAGCCGTACAGTAGCTTTGTTTGAGGGCCAGATTGAAATTTAAGTTATTATTCACTGATAATTTTGCCTTCTGCCTGATTAAATCGGGTGAGTTCATGTTACAACCGAGAACGTTTTTGCTTGCAGACGTACGAGTAGATGATGACTGAATTATTCCTCATGTTTGTGTGAACTGTCCCTTTAAAATAAGTAATGTCTTGTCCCTAAAATGCACTGTACTTTACTTTTTTCCAGCACGGGATGTTTTCCTCATGTTAAAAAAACCTAACTACAAGAAGTTGGATCTTCAGGTGTATGCAACTTTCTTCGAAATTTACAGTGGGAAGGCAAGTTCTCCCGTTCCTGATCTTATCAGATAATTTAACTGAGTTTAACTACACACTAATCAAGATTTGCACCTTGCTTTATAATCTGTTTGTGAGCAGGTGTTTGACCTTCTGAACAGAAAGGCAAAGCTGCGTGTGTTGGAAGACGGTAAGCAGCAGGTTCAGGTCGTCGGGTTGCAGGAGAGAGCGGTCAAATGCACAGAGGATGTGCTCAAACTCATCGAGATGGGCAACAGCTGCAGGTAAAAGTCTCAAGCTGATTAGGGAGGGTGGGATTCTTCCTTCCTAACGCGGTGACGCCCATCGTCGACTGAAAATAACCAGTTGTATCTGTTGTGTTTCACCTCAGAACGTCTGGCCAGACCTCAGCAAACGCTCACTCGTCTCGCAGTCACGCCGTCTTTCAGATTATTCTTCGCAGGAGGGGCAAAATGCATGGGAAATTCTCTCTCATAGATCTGGCGGGAAACGAGCGAGGGGCGGACACGTCGAGCGCCGATCGACAGACACGACTTGAGGGGGCAGAAATCAACAAAAGTCTCCTGGCACTGAAGGTTTGCGATAACTGTGCTACTTCAAAATCTGTTAGTGACGATAAAAATCTCCATTGCGTTTCTACTTCTCTGTGTTAATTTGAATGCAAACATGTTTCATTAGTGTTTTCATGTGTCAAATAGGAGTGCATCAGGGCTTTGGGTCGAAACAAACCACATACTCCATTTAGAGCTAGTAAACTCACACAGGTCTTGCGAGATTCATTCATTGGAGAGAACTCAAGAACATGTATGGTAAGGAATCAACCGACATGCTCACAAACGCTGTTGTTCATAACTGTGATAACTTTTGTGTTAGATTAACACGGTGTAGCTTATGTTTATCATGGCTTAAATATGTTTGTGGAATATTGTTGATCTTTTCTGAATAGATTGCAACAATCTCTCCTGGAATGGCATCATGCGAAAACACATTAAACACTTTAAGATACGCCAACAGGTACGTCTGCCCACCAACAACTCTAAATGTACATAGATGGGGCTGGGTATCGACTTCAATACATTTTAGGCACCGACCGAATTGCCTCTAAACAATCGAGTATAAAAAAATGTCTTGTCGTTCGGTACCAAATTTCGTCAATGCCAGTGATAAGCATTTAGGTGTGCTAGATGCTAGCATGCTAGATGTGCCCAAATCTAATTAAACCGGTAGTTTAATTGGTTTTAAACTACTGGTTTCCTTCAGAATCAAAGGGGATGCTAATGTTCTACTAAAAAGAAAGAAACATCACTCAAAAGGAAGTGGTGTAATTTAGGAAATGTACTGTGATCAGGGCTGGACTGGTAATCTGGCATTCCGGGCATTTTCCCGGTGGACGATCAGGGGCGGACTGGCCATTGGGAGAATCGAGCGGGCCGGTGGGTCGGCCGCGAAATGGGCCGTGATAGGCTAAAATGAGCCGCCGCGGTATGCAGAACGGACCACAAAACGGCGCCACGATATGCAGAAAAGGACAGTGAACAACCCATGTCAAATCCCGGGCCAGTTTCTCGCCCCAGTCCAGCCCTGACTGATAAACCATTTGCATTTTGGTTTCCTGAAAAGCTTATCAGAACAAATTGAACCAGTTATAAACCGGTTACCAGCATTTGAAAATAACGTTTTCACTCCGGAACAGTTGAAAGGAATTTCGTTCCAGTTTTCGGTTACAATCTACAAAAAATGTCATTCATTTTTGTTTTTCGTGCTTGAACTGTATTTAGTCCCTGATTCACATATTTTAAACATGTCAAACTTCGATTAGTGTGGTCTTAATTGGGTCATTAACCCCTAAAGTGCTTTCTAATCTTGTGTATGTGTTTATGTAGATATTTCACATGCCCAAAACAAGTTTGTCCACTATTCCAGTTTGGAAATCTTCCATGCAATACTTCAAATTTCGATTTAAACTTGTTCAACTTTTTTTTAAATGTGTTTGGGGAGAAGTCTTAAAAGAGTATTCCAAGTTCTTTTCAGTTTCGTCCATATAAAGTTAAAAACATCTCAGAATATCCCTTTAATTGCTCTTCTCCCTGAAACGTCTCTCTGTTTCTCTGGCGGTCTGTTGTCCTGTCTTCAGAGTGAAGGAGTTTGGGATAAGCCCATCAGACATTCCCTTCTCGCAGGGGGGCAGCAGTCGCTCCGAGCTCTCTCCTACCTATGAGTATGATGACTTTGATACCTCACCCAGCAGGTCTCACCCTTTTCCAGTTTTAAGCCTGTCTAATTTTAGACAGTGCGCTTCTAAAACGCCTTGTTTTGCTTCCCCATTAACCACATTAATGATTTGCTTCAATTTCAATTCACAGAATGCTTCTTCATGCACTTGTTTCACTTTCATTTAATTATTCTCCGTCCCTTTTCCATTCCATTTGCATGACATTTCAGGCATGTGTAAAGGAACAGTTCACCCAGAAATTACAATTTTGTTATTCACTCTTGTTCAGTGAAAAGTTTCACTTTCAAGCTCCGAAAAGGACCAAAAAAAACAAACAAGGGCACCATAAAAATAGTCCATACCACTCGTGCACTATATTCAAAATCTTCTGAAGCCATACAACTGCTTTGTGTGAGAAACAGACTGAAATTGAAGTCACTCCCCTGCTCTGAAACACCCCAATAGGGTATGTTCTTGCATATCTCGTGTTCCTCGCACAAAGCTATTGTATGACTTCAGACGTTTGGGAATAATGTTCACGAGTCATGTCATAATCAAAGATATTCTTTTTGGAATTGACAGTACAAATCACCATTCACTGTTGTGCTATGAAAAGGAAGATGAGAGTCAGGTTTGAAACTAAATAAAGGAGAGTAAATGATGACTAAATAATCATTTTTAGGTGAACTATTCATTTAAGCATTTTCTGTTGCAACCGCACTCTTCTAACATGTTGAATTTTGTTCACTTGTGCCTTATATAGAGCTGATGAAGACATTATTATATAATTATTATGAAGTATGAAGGTGTTTATCAGCACATTCATTCATTGGCTGCCCATGCTTCATTGACATCATGACATTAAAAACCTCTTGTTTTCACACTATGAGATTGTGTATTGAGATGATGTTTGTGTGACTGTAGGGTGAAGGAGTTGTCCATTGACCCCATTGTAGTGATGGAGGGTCGGTCCGGAGGTCACTCTGTCAATCAGCTGGATGTGTTGGAGGCTCAATGGGGAGTCGGCAGCTCTCCTCAGAGAGACGATCTTAAGCTGTTGTGTGAACAAAATGTAGGTATTTCTCCTTACACTAACATTCAACATGTTTTAATTAGAGGTAGAACGATATATCGGTTTCACAGATTTATCGCTACCGATAAGTTGATTTTTTTAACTATAGGTTATCGGCAAAAATCGATGCTGATAGTTGCCGTTAGGTAATATTCAACATGTTTTAATTATAGGTAGACCGATATATCGGTTTCACAGATTAAACGCTGTCGATAGTTGCTTTTTTGAACTATAGGTTATCGGCAAAAATCGATGCTGATAGTTGCCGTTAGCTAACATTCAACATGTTTTAATTAGAGGTAGACCGATGTATCGGTTTCACAGATTAATCGCTGTCGATAGATGCTTTTTTGAACTATAGGTTATCGTCAAAAATCAATGCTGATAGTTGCCGTTAGGTAACATTCAACATGTTTTAATTATAGGTAGACCGATATATCGGTTTCACAGATTAATCGCTGTCGATAGTTGCTTTTTTGAACTATAGGTTATCTACACAAATCGATGCTGATAGTTGCCGTTAGGTAACATTCAACATGTTTTAATTAGAGGTAGACCGATATATCGGTTTCACAGATTAATCGCTGTCGATAGTTGCTTTTTTGAACTATAGGTTATCTACAAAAATCGATGCTGATAGTTGCCGTTAGGTAACATTCAACATGTTTTAATTAGAGGTAGACCGATATATCGGTTTCACAGATTAATCGCTGTCGATAGTTGCTTTTTTGAACTATAGGTTATCGGCAAAAATCGATGCTGATAGTTGCCGTTAGGTAACATTCAACATGTTTTAATTAGAGGTTGACCGATATATCGGTTTCACAGATTAATCGCTGTTGATAGTTGCTTTTTTGAACTATAGGTTATTGCAAAAATCGATGCTGATAGTTGCCTTTAGGTACCATTCAACATGTTTTAATTAGAGGTAGACCGATATATCGGTTTCACAGATTAATCGCTGTCGATAGTTGCTTTTTTGAACTATAGGTTATCGGCAAAAATCGATGCTGATAGTTGCCGTTAGGTAACATTCAACATGTTTTAATTAGAGGTTGACCGATATATCGGTTTCACAGATTAATCGCTGTCGATAGTTGCTTTTTTGAACTATAGGTTATCGGCAAAAATCGATGCTGATAGTTGCCGTTAGGTAACATTCAACATGTTTTAATTAGAGGTTGACCGATATATCGGTTTCACAGATTAATCGCTGTTGATAGTTGCTTTTTTGAACTATAGGTTATTGCAAAAATCGATGCTGATAGTTGCCTTTAGGTACCATTCAACATGTTTTAATTAGAGGTAGACCGATATATCGGTTTCACAGATTAATCGCTGTCGATAGTTGCTTTTTTGAACTATAGGTTATCGGCAAAAATCGATGCTGATAGTTGCCGTTAGGTAACATTCAACATGTTTTAATTAGAGGTTGACCGATATATCGGTTTCACAGATTAATCGCTGTCGATAGTTGATTTTTGGAACTATCGGTTATCGGCAAAGATCTCTGCCGATAGTTGCCATTAGTTTTGTGGCTTTTGCTGAAGGATTCTACAGTTAGAACGGTTTGGTCCTGCAGTATAACAGTAGCCTCTAAAGATGAAATAAATACAATCACTGAAACCTTGTGGGGACTTGCTGTATCTATATCTTTCATCATTGATAATATTCATCTGCATTTATTTCCTCACTTCAATGCATATTTTTGATTTTAGATTTAGTTTTGATTAGATAACGGAAACATGCTCCACCAGCACATAGGCCGTGTCTTCAACTACATATGTTGTGAATAATAATGAACCTCATAGATTCTAAAACCTATTGGTCAATTTATCGGTCACTTGCATCGCCTTATTTATCGGTATTGGCAAAATTCACAATCGGTCGACCTCTAGTTTTAATTCATTTTCCCTATTACCGAAGCACATAATGGTATATTGTTGTCAAGCACATCATGTCCCAGCTTAATATGTGATGACAACTATAAGTCAGCTATTCATAGGCTGATTTCCCCCAAAATAATAAACAAGGAGTATAAACACAGTGGCTCTCCAGCTCAGTACAGCAACATTGAACTAACTGATTCCTCAGGTTTGGAGCAGGACTTTCTGTTGTTCTTTTTTACTAATGACAGATGAGGGAGTCTTCGAGAAACCTGTATGGAACTGGTCATTGGCTAAATTCAGAGTTGCATACTACCATGCAAATACTAAAGAAATATTAAAAGTTTGGGATCAGAATGGATTTATTTCTTGCTTTCTTTTCTCTGTAGCCGACACACTTTCAGCAAGATCAGAACACATTGAGGCTCAATCCACAGAGTAGAGCATGAAAGCATGTTTATGTGATGAATGTTGTGTACAGGAAGAGGAAGTGTCTCCACAGCTCTTCACTTTCCATGAAGTTGTGTCCCAGCTAGTGGAGATGGAGGAACAGGTTCTGGAGGACCATCGAGCCGTGTTTCAGGTACTGACCTCACCGCTGCCACTGTTGTGATGATGGTTCACCTGGAAGGCACCATATTCTAAACATCTGTAGCATTTTATTTTCCCCTAAAGTCCACTTAGAAGGTAAGTCAAGGTATCTTGCCAGTTCAGGAAAATGTTATGTTTCATAACAATTTGCCACACTTGCACACATTTGCCACACTTGCCACATTTGCTTCGTTGTGTTTCTCAGGCTGGGACAGGTTGTTGAATTCTGAATAGGTGACATGTGCACTGTAAAGCCAAAAGTGTGCGGACACCCCCTTCTACGTTTCTCACCAAAGAATATTACATAGCGTTGCACTTTTTGTGCCAGATACTTCATCATGGAGTCTTCCATTTTTGTATGTTTTCAGTTGTGCTTTTGTCATATCGCAGGAGTCCATACGGTGGCTGGAGGATGAGAAGGTGCTTTTGGAGATGACAGAGGAAGTGGATTATGATGTGGAGTCTTTCGCCACTCAACTCGAGCAAATTTTGGATCAAAAGATCGATGTGTTAATAGAGCTCAGAGGTAAGTGCATATGGAGTTTTACTCAATGATAACGGAAGATTCTTTGTAGCGATTTATTTATTAGAGTGCTTAAAAATACCAATAGAATATTTTTGATCTTCTGTACGTCCTTCACAATTTTCAGCCATTAATGCGGCTCCGACTGATCAACTTAGACCTAAAAATGAAACTGTCTACAAAAACGTTGAATCTATTTTTTTTTAGATTATCATAAGCTTGAAAACTGACTGAATGTTTCCCATTCAAAATCGAATATTTGCACGCTGCTGCATGTACTGTCCTGAAGGAAACTGAAAACCTTGTGTTTATGATAATGCACAACAAAACTTTTTTGGTAAATTCGTGCTTTTTATATTTATTTTTATAACAGATAAAGTAAAGTCTTTCCGCTCTGCTCTTCAAGAGGAGGAACAGGCCAGTCAGCAGATAAACCCCAAACGTCCTCGAGCTCTGTAGCTTCACTGCAGCACCAGCACACTTAATGCTCAACACTGTATTTCCTGCCTAAAACACATTTTTAACAATCAGATCAGCTGTTCTTTCTCATCAATTCTGTCTCAATGTGTACATGAGTACTGTTAGTGTTGTGACCATTCAAATTCATCCATGAGAAGCACATTTTAAAGCCTCATTGTATAGAAAAAGTTCATTTCAGTTCTTACTAAAATGAATGATTCATACAACTGAAGGCCTGTGATGATGGGAACTTGTTCCAAAACTGGAGCTATTGCATGGACAAACCAACTTTGATTGTGCATCTGATTTGATCGTGTGTCTGTAAGTTTGTAAATATTTCATTATTAACGCTTTTCAAATGTATAGATACCCGTTGACACAAGAGTTTGCCAGTTAATGAAATACAATTATGATCTAATGCAGAGAAACCTCCAGATATACAGTTAAAATGATGGATGCACCAGTATTAGTTGATTTTGACAGATACGTTAGAAACATACATTAGCATGGACAAATATTTAGTTATTATCTGCCAAAAATATCAGGTAAATCAGATCAATTAAATGTCAGTATTGCCCATGGTCAATTATATATCCTTGTTACCATACAAAAGCTGCACGACTGCAATACAGATGATCTCTATCGAGACTACCTTTGTTATAGTTACTTATGTTGAAGTAATTGCACTGTTGGGTCGTTTTATTTGTTTTAAGAGGAACGTAACAAAAAAATACATGCCATGTTGCACCAGCTTGCCACAAACCACCATGAAAATGTCTCGTCTAATTCTGCTCTTATGGACAATCTTAAAAAAAAAAAAAAAAAAACCTTTACATGAGTTTTGTTACAGATAGTGTTTTATGTTTACATTTTTTTATATTAAATTCTGGCTACTGCTTTTAAAATGCTATTTATAAGAGCGGTCCAACACGATCCTGTCTATCAACAAATGAAGTGTTTTTTTATTTTGTTTTTTTATTCCATTTTGAAAGTTGCTTGTGTGATGAGTTGAAATGCTCCGAGTCTGGAACTGTACGGTACTCAATGTTTCATTCGATGTATTGCGGCACAAAAATAAAGAGCCATCCGATAACTTCATCCAGTATGTTTTGTTGCACTTGGAGAATAATAAAGGAATATTCCGGGTTCAATACAAGTTGAGCTCAAGCGACAGCAGTTGTGGCATAATGTCGATTACCACAAAACATTTTTTTAGATCGTCCCTCCTTTAAAAAAGCTCAAATCGAGTTTCAGTGAGGCGCTTACAATGAAAGTGAATGGGGACAATTACTGGAGGGTTTAAACAGAAATGTGAAGCTTATATTTACATTAGTTGGTTTGTAAAAACTATATTGGCTATAATGTTTCACAGAAAAGTTAAGTGAGGGATGTAATCACAGTAAGATCATGTTTACACACATATTGTTTGTCTTGTGGCTATAATTTTGACAGCATTTTAATGTTTTAAAAATTGGCCCCCATTCACTTTCATTGTGTCTCACTGTAACAGATTTTTCTTTTTTTTTCTTTTTTAAAGAAAATGAGGGACAAGTCAAAATGTATTATTGTGGTAATCAACATTATGCCACAAATGCTGTTGATTGAGCTTAACCTTTTTTTTTTTTTATATGAGAAAGTCGGCGACTTTGACCCAACAGCAACGTTGCCAGCATGTTTTATATCTTTTTATTCTACAAATGTAGTATAAATATGTTTTAAATACCGCATCGCCTGTAGATAACCAGGGTAATCACATTCCATCAACTTTCCGGGCAATATAGGAAAGAAAAATAATAATCTACGTTCTCAATGTGGTGATAAAGGTAAAGCCTTGGATGCATATTGAATAATGCGATGGTTGGAGCTCATTAAATCGAGAACTACTTTTTTCCCCCCATTAAAATTCAAAACTATTATAATTGGAATGGCCACTTTACACACAATACATTATAAATCACACAAGACTTGCAGAGTTGTCCAACTGCATTTAATCCACAGTACATACAGTTATACATATGAGAGCACTGGACCACCGGCCTGGTAAGAAAACTGTAAAGGAGGGATTCAGTCCAGATCAGAACTTCAACAGTGTCAAATAAACCTGCAGTTTTCATTCATAATCCAAAGGTGTCAGAAAAGCCTTCCCTTTCACTGTAACTGTTTCGCAGCAAACTCAACGTTTTGGCAACAAAAGAAAAAAGGAATCGGTAACAGATGATTATAGTTTAGGAATATTACACCACATTTATTTCATCCAATAGGAACATGTTAAACCTGAAACACAATTGTAAATAATGTGTCTACTATGTCAAAAATGCTGTAGATTCTAATTTGTAACAATATTTCTGGTCTGATATATTATAGCGATAATTACATTTCTTAAAATTTGATCTCAATATTTAAAGGAATATTCCGGGTTAAGATTAATCAATAGCATTTGTGGAAAAATGTTATGAGAAAATGTTATTTCGACTCGTCCCTCCTTTTCTGTGAAAAAAAAAAATCGAGGTTACCGTGAGGCGCTTACAATGGAAGTGAATGGGGCCAATTTTTGGAGGTTTTAAAAAGCAGAAATGTCAAGCTTATAATTTTATAAAAGCACTTGCATTAATTCTGTTAAAACTTGTGTATTGTTTGAGCTGTAAAGTTGGTTAAAACAATTTATACAGTCATAGGATTCACGGTGTCAAGTCGTTATGGCAACAAAGTTGTAAAATTGGATATAACACACTGAAAATGTTGGTTAACTATCTGATCACACTGTAATCATGTTAACACACGTCTTGTGGCGATATATTTAAAAAGGGGAGTATTTGAATGATTACCGATTGGCCCCATTGACTTTCATTCTATGTGATTTTTGCTTTTTTCCAAAGAGGGACCATGTTTTTAACATTTTTGTGGTAAGCAACATTATGCCACAAATGCTGAGTGAGCTTGACTTGTATTGAACCCGGAATATTCTTTTAAAAAAAGTTTTGCCTTAACGCTTTTTAAGATCATTTAAATATTTGGTAGTAACATGTGATATGATGCTCTATATAGACAACAGCATATTTGCATTGATAAACTGGAGGTATGTATTTGTGGCCCATTACTGAATACAGGAAACCGTACGAAAGCTTTTCTTGTGACATGCAAAGTACAAAAGTGGCTATAATCGGTTTAATCTGTGGATATAATAATCGTACATTGGCCTACAAGTGAGACCACGTATGTTTAAATAAATGTTTACGGTGTAAAAAGAGTTCAGAATTGTGGCACAAACTTTCATGTGACTCCCTGCGATGTTTGAATCTTGGAATTGGAAATCAATCAAGTGGATGGCGCACATCAACTTGCTCAGCACTCCTGAAAAATAGCCAGATTTGAAAAACAGCCAGTGATACAAAAAACTGCAGTACGTTGTAGAAGTTGTTGATGTGAGTGAATGTGCAACAGTATGGGGGGGGGGGGGGAAATAATCGCAATTTCCAGACTGAGAATTTGTTTAGTGGCTAACATTCAAATAGTTATTTCTTTGACATAATAAACCAACAAAGGTGACCTAGAGTTCACTCATACAATTTTTCAGATGTCAGTAACATTTTAGAACATTTCCACAGAGCCCCTGATGTCTAGTGCCAACTATACGTAATAAAACGTCTGAACATTACCTACTAAGACTACCAATGCCAGTCCAAATGCAAATTTAAAAGCAACTTTTTTCCTTTTCAAGTGGCAACGGCAAATCTTGTTCAGCACCAATTAAAACCAAGTAGTTTGGAGCAAATTTATCACAGAAAAATGTAACAACATTAATGAGACCGTTATAAACCAATTCACAGTACATGGAAATTTTGACTCACATGCATCAATGCGATAAACCATTTTCTAGAGTACGAGCGGTCCAGAATGTCTGCTGAATAAGAAATTGAGCATTTGTTTGTACACGTGTGTGTGTGTGTGCGCTCCTTGCCCATTTTGTTTCGTAGGATGTGTTTGCTGAACAGACTTGATTGTCCTCTAGAATTTGGCTACAGAAACACTGTCAACAATTATGCACAATGAGACACATCATTGGTCCTTAAAATAATTTTTTTAGAACTGTCAGACAAAAATAAAAGCAACATATGAAATAGTCAAACCTGAAATAACCATAATCTTATGAAGCTACAGAAATAAATAAATTCTGACTGTAACATGTCCTATATAGTGAAATTTCTTTACAGTATCTTTACAATATCTACATTGTTTTACGTCCCATTCGGACCACAGATTATAACATCCACTCCAGATGAACAGCGAAAACTGGGGCTGAAAACCGTCGGCTGTGTTCGAAACCTCCCAGTTGATACAATTTAACATAAAGCTTGATTTGAAATCCTTAGCGCATATGTCCACACATGCAGCATGGCTATTCCAGTGTGTTCATGACATGATATATAAACAAACCGCGTACGGTTCACGACTCCACCCGACTGAAGCGACTTTGTCATGCTGTCCGATCTAAAATCGTAAAATAAAAAAAGCACAATTTCTATATACCTCAATCACTTACATATGAACAATATCATAAATTACTAAACTTTAAAGGACTTAAGTTGATCTAAAATGATCTAAAATCTTAAAAACATTATACATGTCCCATTGCAACCGCTGAAACGCTCTGGAAACGTTGCTACAATACATTAGAAATGTTATACGTATTTCAGTTCCTAAGATCTGCCTGGTTTTGGCACATTTCTTGCGTTATTTTGTTTCCTATACATCGGAGAACTCCATCATCGTGCATATACGCACAAATACCCTGCCATAAATAATAAGGGTCATGTACTACATGTAAACATTATGTAGCGACATGAGATGGTAACAAGAACCTCCTCTTTTCCACTAGTGCAAAATAACAATGAGGTTATGCAGTTGCAGAACTACAGCTTTTGACATGAATTCATTTTGGCCATCGGCGGTATCGAGCGAGCGATCGATTCATCACTCCCCGATCAACCGGAAATGAGTGCAAAGATCAAGAGGAAACAGTTGAGAAAGTGTGAATTTGGTCTCCGATTCTGACAGAGAAATCTTGCCCGGTTCGGCCGAAAAATTGCCCGTTGTCATCTCAGCTTATTGTTAGACCATGCAAATGCAGCAAGCTGCGCAGCCTGTCCTAATAAGCTTTTCTCCAAGTCTTAAGAAACAGCGGGAACGTTTTTACAGCTGATCGGATGTGACATGAAATTGTACATGTGCTTATGATTGTTGTATGGTGGCTCAGAAATAAAGAAATGCAGAACGTGACCCAGCAGCCCATGTCGAGAGCATCTTGTTTGAGAAAAGGCGCCCTCAGAGGTATTGCAAGTAGATGGCCTTGTAAAGGGATAGTTGCTCCTTTTGAGGACTTAAGAGTGATACTGCTCTCCATTCATACTCTGAAAACAAAGTTAAGGCCTCTGACAACCTGCAGACCAAGTGTGATGGGGTCCGATCCTTATTGCCAAATGCTGCTGGGTTTTGACTGAGATATCACCAAGATCGGGCGAAAGAACAGCGAGAGATAGAGAGCGAAAATGAATAAACCTTAAGAGCATGAGGGAAGTGAAATGGCCTCTGGGTCTTCTAAGCTCTTCTAATTCATGGCTGCCCTGAGCAGGTAAGAGGAGGCACATATATACATGTGAGGGACACTCTGTCGATGCCAAACGGGAAATTGAGGAGAACTTCCTGGATGTTCCTTGATGACGGGGGAAGGGGAAGAGTCCAAACCCACCCAACGATTTGTCTCCCGTGCAAACAGTACATTCAATCAAGTCAGAAGCGAGGGCCATGACCCAGAGCGATGCTTAAGGCGCTAGAATTTGTTGACGTGAAAATGTTTGGCTGCCGGACAAAAAAAAATTTAATTAAATAAAAATCTTCTTTTCCCAAATGACTCATGCAACAATAGTAATGCAGTGGTGAGGTTTTATCACAGAGTTTGTTGTAATACCGTGAGATAACGTTTGTCCCTACGTTACAGGGTCTGACTCCCAATTTTGCAGGCCACATACATGTTTTTGTGCCATACGGAGTGCCTTCCATTCCCCCAGAACTTGGAGCCGGTGGGGGGGGGAGCCTATTTAGGGCTCAGAGCTCCGCCCTCGAGTTTGCTGGTCCGGCCCCAGCAGCCCGCAGCAATGCTCATGCTTCTCTGAGCACGCTCTGCCCGATCTCGGTCACATTCGGATTGACTCTGGGCACGTTCGGGACGGCCCACTTGCACAACCGGTGTGGTGGAGGTGGGTTGCGAGGAGATGGTGCGCAGCAGGTGATTGCGCTTTCGCAGGAACTCGCCGTTGCCGCCAAGTCCAAAACTGCCTTTCCGTAGGACCATGCGAGCACTGCCGGTCTTAGCAGGTCTCGACCTCTGACTGTACTCCAGCTGGGACAGGTGAGATGCATAGCCATCGGCGATGAACTTAGGGACACAGTGGAGAGAGATAGGTCAGAATGAAAACCGTTTTCCAGTAAAAATATCTGAACATTCTTAAAACAAGATTTGTTTACTTGACAAGCAAAATGACAACATATATTAAGTCTTGTTTTTTGTTTGTTTTTTCTCTCCAATTTGGAATACCCAATGCACTCTAAGTCCTCATGGTGGCGTAGTGACTTGCATCAATTAGGGTGACGGAGGACGAATCTCAGTTGCGTCTGAGACGTTAATCTCAGCCATCATGTGGCTTGTTTAGCACATTACTGCAGAGACGAAGCGCGTGTGGAGGCTTCACACTATTATCTGCGGCATCTACACACAACTCACCACACGCCCCACAGAGAACGAGGACCACATTATAGCAACCGTAAGGAGGTTACCTCATGTGACTCTGTCCTCCCTGGCAACCGGGCCCATTTGGTTGCTTGGGAGACCTGACTGGATTCACTCAGCACGCCCTGGGGTGAAGTCTTAATTTTTAGAGAAATCTGACAACATTTAGTGAACTTTATGCCTAAAGCAGGAAAAAAAAAACAAATCTGACAATGGCTTAAGAAAAATACATTTGCTTTTAAAATGAAATTTAATTTTTTAATTAAAAAAAAATGTCTTAAGCCCTTGGCAAATCGTTTTTTCATGTTTTAAGCATAAAACTCACTAAATTAGTACATTCTCTCAAAACAAAACTCATTATGTAATTTTGCTGGTAAAGTAAATATATCTTTAAGAATGTACAGATATTTTTACTGGAAAACAAAACATGAATTAAGAAAATAATTTTTTGCAGTGTATATTTTTCTTACCCCAATGACAATTTTTTTATGTATTTTTTTAAAGCATAAATCTATATTTATGAAAATATGTTGTGTGTGCGTGTGTGTAAAACTGATATTACATATAGCTAGTGTTGTCACAGTATCATGATTCAACAGTCGGTACCGACACCAGTAAAATTTCACGATTCTCTATACCAATTTTATACCACAGAAAAAATAGGTAATATGCTATTAAACACTTTTTCATTTTCAATGTAAATTAAAACAATAGCATGTTTCCTTCGAATGGTTTCAATTAAGCATACATTGCTTTAAAAAATTTAATACCCCAAGACATTTTTTGGTTAGATTTTTTTCTAAATTCTATAAAAAAAAATTCTGACGTTTTACCATTTTTTTCCCCACTAAATTCCATGCTTTAAAGTTTAATTCAATTTCATCATCAAAACTTGATGTGTCTAATCAAATGAATACAAACTTTAATCAAATAGAGCCACATAATCAAAATGGATGAAAACATTGGAAAAAAAGATCTCTTGCTAAAGGTTCAATAATAATAATAATAATAATAATAATAATAATAATGATAACATTCATTTGCCTAAACATATGTAGTATATTTGTCGCAATTTCTTAAATTACACGCGTCAAGCTTTTATGTTGACGTGCAGGTGTAACTGGTTTTGTGTTTTTGACAGTAGTTTCACACTTCCGGATAAGATGTAGGTTATATGACCCAGTGTGATTACTGAAGCACAAAATTTGGCTATTTAATTATATAAATATTTAGTCTGCAGGCGCTGTCACAGTGAATGAGTGCTCTGTCTGTCATCTATTACAATAAGCACAGCGTGAACGTGGTGTATAAACACATAAGCTCAAAAAATGTGGTGTTTCAGCACCACACATTCACTTTGTAGCACGCAGCACATGCAGACTGTTTTATATTTAATACAATCTCATCCATTTGTGGTTTAATATTCACACCAAGACATACCTCAAATTTTAATCTTATTAATTGTCCATTTCTGTGTAAAAGGAGTATCAGAGCACACGTGTCAAATGAGCATGTGAGCATTTGAAAGCAGCTTGTTGTCAGTCAGACAGCGCACTACAGGTACTGCAGAACCACTAATATCATTACATCTTTTTTATTTTAGTATCGACTTGGTACCGAAGTACCAGTACTTTTGACAGCACTACATACTGAGGATCAATAACTGTATAAATGGCCTCTAAACAAACACGAGGATAGTGTCACCTAAGACAACAGAATAATATCACTGCGGTGTGTTTGCAGTATTAAGCCTTTGTGTACATTATACCTGACACTGATGTTGCATTTTCTTGGTCAGTCTCCCCACAATGTAGATCTGTGATGGAGGCAGGCCCAGTGACGTGTACACGGAGATGTCTTTAGTAGAACCATAAGCAGCAAATATCTTCATTTGTGCCTACAAAAAGAGCACAATCTCATGTAGACCAGCAAACAGACTTCAACTGATTAAATCAAACTGCAATGAGATTGTAGATTTTCTGTAGAAGCACCTGACCTAAAAAGTCATTTATGATGCAGAAGAGGAGTAGTTTGTGATGCTACTCACCTCTGTGATGAGATACTTGAGGAAGTTGGCTTTGTGTCGGAGTGGGTCGTGTACCAGACCATCACAGAAGGACACGATTCCATGAGGGAAGTTGTGCTGTGAAAGCCAGGCCACCACACGCTGCTTCTGCATGTCTGGACGTCCCGTCACATACACAATCATGTAGCCCAGGTCCTGCCAGTGTCTGCGAGAGGAAGAAGCATCGTCAAGGACAGCAAACAAAAGGACCAAGAAGCAAAGCCGAAAAGGAACCTGTTCCATTACTGACTGATGAATATTCATGAGTAGTAGGGCATTTGCCAACATAATGTTATACTTTTTATGCTTATTAATATCCTAGAGCTATCAAGTTACATACACCAAACTCTGCATAGACCATCAGACTGTTCTGGAGGAGTGGTCTATCTTTTCTGACTGATCAAACTTAAAACCTGAAAAATCCCAGAGACTTATGCTGCGTTAATGTCGTAATAACTTTAATTACTAGATGGCAACTCTGAGGTTCTTCTCGGAGATGTTCACGTTCAGGGACCTCAGAAGTTATTCGTTTCTATGACAACACTCATTAAGCCAAAAAGGATTTGTTGTTGATAACAGCAAAATGTTTATCCATCTATCCATCTTCAACCGCTTATCTGAAGTTGGGTCATGGGGGCAGCAGCAGAATGTTTATCATTACATTAATTCATCTCTATATGTTGTTGTAAAAGAACAAAGAAAACACTCGGTAACAAAAGCATAATAAAGTGGCAGAGATATGCGTTCACTACATATAACTGTTGAGGCTATTGATATATTTAAATAAATGTCACGAATGTCAAAGTCGGAGCTTTCATAGAAGTCCAATATGTGAATGTTTTACAAGTCGGAATCTCGTAGTTGGGAATATTCCGACATGACCTAAATGCAGCATTACATTGAGAGAATTTTCAGATGAACCAACAGTATTCATACTCTTTCTGCCAAAAATTCAAATGTAAACGAACCCACCCAAGGCCTTTAATATGCTCCATCTCATCTATATTTCTGTCTCTCCCTAAACATGCTAGAAACCCCTAGTAACATAATAGCAATGCCTAGCTACATGCTAAAAATATATAGGTACATGCTGAAATGCTAGAAATGCATAGGAACAAGCTAGAAACACTAAGTAACATACCTAGCTACATGATAAGAAAAACTTAGCAACATGCAAGCAACACCTAAAAACATGCGAGAAACACCTTACTACATGCTAAATCATAGCAGAATTCTAGCAATGCCTAGAACATGATAGCAATGTGTAGAAAATGCTAGCAATGCAGAGCAATACTTTCCTACCAACCATACCCAACTGAACTCAGAACAATACATTTTATACCAGTTTTAACTTTAAGACAAAGGCTTTGTCAAGCCAACATCAAAAATTTTTTCTACAGACTTGATAACAGCATTATCAAGTGCTGTTAATTATCAAAAATTGATTGACAAGATTTTTTTTTTTTATTCGAATATTTTGTATTCCCAAAAGACTTCTTTAGAAGTTGACAGAACGATAGAAGATTTTTGTATCTTCTATCGTTTATAACTACATACCATTTAATTAACTTATAATTTATCCAAACAAATTTTCATAAAACCTTTCAAATCCTAGAATTTTTGGGAATCGGCCCCAAGACTTGATTGGTTTGTTAAATTATATTTTTGGTTAATTTTTGTCATAAGCATTGGTAACGGCTGCAAAACTTGCTTCAGAGTCAATGAATACAAGGAAATGTATGATATTTTTATGAAAGGCCTGATATATTAAGGACAATAAGACTCTGAACAATAAAACTTCGTAACAACTGGATGAAGATTTTTGCAAATAAATTTATAGAGACTCCACTCACGAAGAGCCATTTCTAGTAATTAAATATTTGATTATTTATAACTAATATTATTATTTAATATTTAAAAATATTCAATATTTAAATATTTTAACTTATATTCGCAGAAACTTCCATGACGTTTCCATCCCTGAAAATCACATTTTCAAAATTCTCTTTTCGACCCTACATAAGCTAACTGTTTGTTCCCATGTTGTCTTCAAATAAAAAAAGATGAAGTCAAAGTCTCACCGGACCACGTCAACTGCTCCTGCACGCACTTTAGGGTCACTGCCCATGATGGACACGCTAGCAGCAAAAGAGCCATCAATGCTGAACACGACAAACTCAGTGCCATGGGGCAACACTGTCAGGTAACTGTCCGCTGATGTGTGGTCGCCCCTGTGGACAGAAAACATTTGAGAGTTGGTCCTGTTAACAAATACAACCCGTTTTTAGTGCAATAATTTGAAATGTGCAGGAATAACACCATTAAGATCAGTCATTTCAAACTAGTATGTTGTATGTATATATACCTGACCACCATTTTGACAGGATACACTCCAATTCCCAACCGTTTACTCTCAGGAATCACGTAGGCGATTCGGCCGCTGCTATTGGTCAGTTCTGTGTCAAAGTATACCCACTCACCAGACGGAGGCTGCGTCATGATATGGATGTCCACCTTGAAACCACCACAAACAGAAATGAATGACCTGAATACGACTGACAATACAAACAAGTTATGATAAATAATAACGAACTACAGAAATCAGGCCCTTTATGGGTGATAACCTTCTCTCCTGTCAGTGTGACCATATCCAGGGGTCCATACATAAAGCGACCTGTGACCACCTGAGAGCCATCCTCCGTGAACACGGCATCATTCACACGATGGTTTGCTGTAACATTCTTTAACACAAACGCATCATATAATAAGCTCCTGTCAGCACCTTTCAGACACGTACAGTTAAGTGTTTAGTGAGAGATGTGTAGAGGTCTCACCCTGATCTTCACGTGGGTCCTCTTCCTTATCCACTTCTCCCGTGGTTTGGACGGAGTGAATTCTGACACCTCCTTCCCATCGAGTTCCAAAATACTAGAGTTCTCATGCCTCATGACCTGAGATATGGAGAAAAATAAAATCCACATATGTAACCATTAAAAGGAACTGCTCAAGTGAGATAACGATCCATGACAGATTTGGCAAGGAATATTCTAGGTCATGGGTTTGCAAACTTTTCGATGCTTGGGACTTCCAAACATGATGATCCCGTTGTATGGGACCCCTGTTCATAATAATTAGTTATGAAAAAAATATAAGTATCTTTACTGAGAATATGGCCTTACAACCCCCAGTTAAAGTGTAAAGGTTAAACATTTTCCTTCTAGCAACACAAGCTCGATTTTGTGCATTGTTGCGATCCAAAATGTGTCAGAGCAATTCATAACAAAACACAATGCATGAAGTATGAAGTATGTTCAAAGCATGGTCCAAATGTTCTGGCTTTACTTTCAAAACAGTGTCATAGCTGCATATTTGAAATGTTTATTCACGATGTTGCCTGCAAGGCTTCCATTGTAATCGCATTAATGTAAATGTGTTTTTGTTCATTTTTAAAACTGAGGGACGACTCAATACTATTCTCCATGGTTACTCAACAGTATGCAACAGATGCTGTCTATAGTTATAAATAACCCAGAATGAGAGTCCATCTTTTTTCAAATAATGTAACAATGCAGAAATCTTCACCTGTCGTAGCAGGAAAGACACAACGTCAGTTGATTCCCAATAGGAGGCGTGGAACAGGTGAGGTAGAGCCACGGTAGGGAACGCAGTGAGGGCATCAGGACAATATAGCGCAAAATCAATACGCTTAGTGCCCCACCAACGCGCCGCGACTGTAGGAAACAAAACATGAGATGTAGTCATGCGATTCTGTCACTTGTACATGTTTTATAATGTTTTCAGCAGCTGGTTCTAAGACAGGATGAGGATATGATGCAGGTTTGCTTTAGGGGCTCAAAAGAAAGGAGAGAAATGGAGAGCAATCATTTTTTAAGGTGCACAAGGCAATGCCAGGCTGGAGTGCACATCTCTTGTTTGCTTCTTCCCATGATCCATTGCAAAGACATTGCAGTACACAATTCTATTTTTGGCTTGAATAAAGTAATAAATAAATACTGGAAGCAAACTGGAAACTGAGTCACCAGTTTGTAGTCTAAATTGGATGTGATGCAGTGAAAGACTAGTCACAATCGAATATAAAGACAATAAATTGATTACACCTCATCTTTTTATTGCATTGTCCTCGTATGGTTTCATGCAACAAACATGTTGCATGACCAAAATAGGCCAAATTTCAGTCCACACTGAAGATCTGGTGTTTAAAATCGAATCTAAACTTGAAGTAAACTAAATGTAAAAAAGAACAACAATAAAGAATGAAAAAAAACAACAGCCTTGTATTTAATTTAATTAAAAAACGAAATCAAAGAAACAATAGAATGACACAATAACAAAAAAATATTTAAGCTTCAGCAATATTTCTTCTTTTGCTTTAAAACACACAATGCTGGGATAAGATGGATCATGATGTTTTGCATAAATAAAAGAATAGTTCAATAGAATTGGAAACAGAATTGTTACATTCTTGCGATCTGAAGCACTAATATCTGTTTTCATTTGAAAACACATCGATTTTCACAACGGAACGCCGTTTTTCTCCACCACAATTGGAGTGCTTTGAAAGCACTCTCTAGTACCGGCCTATTTAACCTCTAATAGAAGACACAAGGATGTAAGCATGACGCACAACCAGAAAATGGAAGCAAGACAAGTAGGTGACCTTTTAAAGCATCTTCAGAACAGCTTCAACATCCAGCGCAAACTCAAGAGTTCTGAAGATGAAGATCCAGAGCACCAGCGCTGAGCTTTTAAAGGGGAAGGGGGCATGACTTCAGAAAACAGAGGCATCAGGGCTGGGGAAGTCACTAAGAAAACAGGCTAGGCTGAAAATACGGAGGTTCAACAAGAGGAAGTAGGAGAAATTGCAGGGAATGGCTGGGTGGTAGAAACTAACGCAGGCAAACAGGAGAGCGGGCAAATCTTGAAGGTCTAGAAGACCTTCTGACCTGACTTCTAACCCACTCTCCTGCACCAGTACCTTGCTCGATGTCCAGCAGGACACATGGTGATGGTGGGTCTGAGCCAAGCGTGGGGGCGGGCTCAAATCCTAGAGAGATGCTCTGCTCTGAATCATCCAAACAGCTGCAATCCTGTGATTCTACCTGCTGCCTATTTTGCACTTTGCTGCAGGATTTGGGGGAGGGACTTTGGGAGCCGTTTTTATTATAGGGTCGGGCCAATTGGGACAAAAGACTGAGCTTTTTGGAGAGACTAAGTTGCCAAGCTATGAGACAAAACAAAATCAAAACAACAGTAGTCATAAGGAGAACATAACAGTCATTGTTCCTAGTGATATAATGGACACAATAAAGCAAATTAACTAAAAAAATCATTATGTAAAAGATTTACTCCATAGACCTTAGATAGACTAGATGCCAAACTTAAATTGACATCAACGAAAATTAGCCTGTACTGGATAGTTCATGAAGCACGAGCAGACACATTTCTATGTAAATTGTTGCATAAATTCCCACATTTGACACTTTACGCAAGAAATACAAAATGTTTTACAAACATCATATTCATGCAATAACGTAACAATGGTTTTATGAACTCTGTATTTGTGCAACAATTTATGCAAGAATAAGGTTATGAGCATCACTTTCATACAACAATTTACGCAACGTTGCATTCATGCAACAATTTAAGAATGGTTTCACGATCATCACATTTATGTAACAATTTGTAAAAACATATAAATGATATTCGTAACGTTGCATTTGAACAACAATTTAAGAAAGAATGATTTTACCAACGCCCCATTTAAAGTCAATTTAGGTACAAATTGCTTTCAAAACATCACATTTGTGCAACAATTTATGTCACTTTCATGCGACAATTTATAAAAGCATGGTTTTACTACATCGCATTTGTGCAACGATTTATGTAAGATTTGTCTTCCGAATGTCACGTTCATACTATACTTCATATAAGAATGGTTATACAAACCACACATTCATGTATCAAATTTATTTAAAAATGCATTTCCGTACAGCGTGTTTGTGCAACAATTTATGTTAAGAATGGTTTAACAAATGTCATGAGTGACAATTTACATAAGAATGGTTTTATAAAAAAAATTTACACAAATTCATCCTACTTGTGTGCCACCAATGAGGCCCAATATGGTGACTGTTATGTCATAGTTCTGCTGACAAAACACTGAAAATACATCTTTCCAAAATATTTCCTGTGAACAGGTTGTGAAATTTGTGTGACCCAAGACGTTCAGAAAGCATGATGTAAAGAATGGATTTTATTATTCCTCCCCACATCATTTAAGCAACAAATTAAATATGGTGTCTATCCCATTTTAAGTCTGCAAGTAAATACAAATAATATGATCCTACATTTGAAACTTGAGATCGTTTTGGAGGGAAAATTCCAAGTAATTTTTTTGAGTGAACATCCAGATATTTTATTCATACCTTTTATTTGTTTGTATTTGGCTGCAAGCGTGTGTGCAAGTTAACTCACTGTTGGCGATGTTGGAGGCAGTGTATGTGTCCGCTATTCCTGACACCTGGCTGGCGATGCTGGTCTCACTGGATCTCCGAGCCCCGCGGAAGGCTGGAGCTGATGCTGGAGATGAAGGATTGGAGTGTTCCGAAAACATAATGCCGTGAGAGTGCATCACATCCGCTGAGGACCAAAACCAAATCTAATTAGTTTCAGGGACCAGAAACAGACTAAAGAAATTTGACTATCAACTGACTTAAATGTAACATTACTTTGATTACAGCCCTTTGATTAAACATTATAAAAGAAAAATTCAAACACAATGCCAAAAAGAGAAAGTAAGTAAATACTGCCCCCGAGTCTACTTTGATCTGATCTGACCCATTATGGAAGAATTTAAGAGGAAATTTACTGTTGATTTTACTTCGAAGTCCTCATGGAGCATTATTTACCAAACACACATGGAAGCCCATCATTAGAATTACAATTTGTAATTAGTTAAAATTACTGAATTTTGATTTCATTACTGTTTTACAACTTAAAGGTGAAGTGTATAATTTCTTTGCCACACTTCCCCCACCTGCCATTGGTCGCCAAAGAGGTAGTCATGCCCCCAAACTCACTCCAATGGTTGAGCCAAAAGTATTTATCAGTGAATTTCACAAACTTGTCAACAGGTGATATATCAACTCTAAATCAGAAGACAGAAATATGAAAATATATTTGCTCATTGAATATAAAGATTAATTGTAGGACCATTCAGATTTTTTTGGCAAAATGGCCATTAAGCACTTTTTAAATTTTTTTTATTTTTATGAATCATGGTAGTTTGTGTTATACTGCCTTAAAGTTGATTTAAACAAAAAAGAAATGATTGCTCCAGACACATTACATTAATGAGAATCTACATTGTGAATATTAAGAATAACAAACAAATTCAAAAGTACAGGTTGGATACATTACAGTAATAAGAATCTGGGGGAAAATGTGCTTAATTGTTTTGAAAACAATGTGACAACGCAAAAAATATAATTATGTAAAATTGTATTTCTTAGTTTTTTTTTCTTTTGATTTTGGGGTTAGATATGACCCAGATGTAATGACATGTGAGATTCAGCCTTAAGGGCCATTCAGACTGAATGTGCTCTTGCGCTAAAAAAATCCAGATGCACAGCAACAAAAATATATGAATGCAGGTGCCTCAAGACTTTTTTTTTTTGTGTCGAAGTTCTTTTTAACTTGACAGTGTGCGGGGGGAAAAAAACCCTGTGGCGCTCTTAAGCGTGAAGCAGGAAAAAAAAAAACGCAAGATGCAACAGAATGGTCAAAGACATCCATCTAGTGCATGTTTACATAGAAAAACAATTGAAAAACAGCACAGATGAATGCAAAAAAAATAGTCTGTGTGAACAGCCCCTTTCATTCGAAGTCAGCCTATGAATGGCTTACTTATAGTTGTCTCTAATTCGTAAAGGAATAGAATAATTTTACTCTCACCAAAAATACACACTTCACCTTTAAATTAAATTCCACCAGTTCCACATCGGTTACACTTCAGGAAGTCAAAAAACTAGAGACAAGCCTAAATCAGAGCGCTGATGTTGAAGCGGATATATAAACAGATCATGTGAGCAGACAGAAATGAGGCAACGCCACACACAGGCAGACACACAAGATGGGGGCGTTTACGCCAAAAGGGATGCAAGAAACCCGGAATGACTACACACACTCGGCTGGGGCTGGCATGGTCTGCCAGTTGAGCACAGGGACGGGAATGGAAGTCTCACTGATGCCATCCTGACAGCGCTGGGCGGCACAGCTCCCACTCTCCAACAGGAGGTGAGGGGAACTCTGGATGGTTTCCACTGCGGCATGAGGGACGTGGAGACATGAGAGCGCAACGAGACGAGAGAGAGACAAGAAAAATAAAGACAAATAACAGAGACAGAAATGAGACAAACAGAGGTACAAAAACACCAGTCATGAAGCAAAAGTCTCGGCAGAACCGGAATGATGGAAAATGCTTGTTTCGACTAAACTGTTACAACAATATCCTGTCCAATGTGCAATAAAAACATGTTTACACCTGGCATTAACATCTGTTTCGGGTGATCCGATCATAAGTGCCAAAAACAGGTGGAATCTAGGGTTGAGCCGCTACAATAATTTATCAGAATACTTTTTTTTAAAAATTTTATGACATTGTAAATACCAGGTTATAACCGTGACCTGTCTTGTCTGACCACTCGGATCATCCGAGGATCATATTAACAGCAGGTATACGTGTTGGTTAATAAATCCCCCCGGTCTTACCCAGCAGGGCTGACTGGCCGTCCCCGAGGGGGAATCGCTGGTAGCGGGGCACACTGAGTGGAGGCAGCAGGTGAAAATGCTTCTCCAGCAGGGGCTCCAGGCGCGAGGCAGAGGGGTCCGCGGGGTGGAACAAGTTGTACACCTGCTGGCACGCTGGACGGAGATGAGCCACTGAGGACAGAAAGTCACGAAGACTTTATAATTTTAGTGGTAAATTTACAACAAATTCAATTAATAAAACTACAAAAGGGATTATATTATTTGGTATTCATTTTTAGTTTATATTTGCCGATTCAATGTTAGTTTTTTGTATTTTTTTTAGTATATTTCTTTTTTAATTTATCTTTAGTATTTCAGGGCTTCCAAAGTTTATGCCTGACCTAAAATAATTTAAATATGTTTGACATTATGTTTCAACTTTAATTGCAGTCTTGTGTTATCGCATTCAAAGAGCATTTTCATGTATCTGGTTTTATAATTTAAAGTTTCAAAAATTTTAATTTGTGGTGATTGTTGCTTTATTTTAGCAAGTTTTGGTGTTTTTTGTATTTTGAATGTATTTTACTTCAGTTTTGTTTATTAGGTTTTTTTTCCAACTTAAAGGATTTCAGTAAATGTTTTTCATTTTGTTTGCGTTAAGTTTTGGTTTCGTTTTTTACAACAAAATATTTCAGTTAATTAAAATATTTTCATATTCTTTCTGTTGGTTTTCGGTTTCATTTTTTTTAATAACAAAGGATTTAAATTCTTGAAAATGTTTTACATTTTGTTTTCATTATTTTTGAGTTTTGTTCATTCTTTTTCAGGTTTTGTTTTTAACACCAAAAGATTTCAGTATGAAAATGTTTTCATTTTCTTTTTGTTAGTTTTCAGTATAGTTTTTTTTTTTTTTTTTTTACAGTACACAAAGAGAGATAAAACAAAATACACAAGACAATAAAAGTAACAATGCTACACTTCCATTTTTTTTAATTCTTTTTAGAATTGACTCAAATGTATAATCATCAAGAGTTAGAGAGGATATAATATGTAGAGGCAACTTTTCAATTAATTAAAATATTTTCATTTTGTTTTCGTCAGTTTGTTCTTTGGATTCGTATTTTACAACAAAGATTTTGTGTTAATGAAAAGGTTTTCATTTTTTTTTTTTTTTACATCAAAGGATTTCAGTTAATGAATACATTAATTTAGTTTCATTAATAATAACACAAACAAAAAGCAACATTAAATTAAATATTTGACAGCAAAGAGAGTGAGACTATAAAATGGCATGGAAAAAAAATAAATAAATCTGCAAATGTTTGCTATAAAATAACTAAAAGAAAGTTGGTGTTGGTACCGCAGCAGTAAAGTCTTTAGTCCTCTGTTCAACATGTTCAGTTATTCAGTCATCCTTGTGTTTGTTTTGGTTAAGCTCTACATGACAGATGTTTATGGAATAACCCGTAAGCATACTGTTCATTTCCCCTGTGAAACAGCCCTTTAAAACAATCTCTTAATCTGCTAGCAGCCCACAAGGCCAACTGATTTAAATTCCTTTCAGGATTAATGTGTAAAACCTTTTAAAAGATGTCAGTCTATTTGTGCAGAGATTTGGACTTTGTATTAATAACAGCACACAAAATGTATATTATACAGTACATCCCAAGTAATCATGTTACACTTTAAATGAACTTTTGGCATCAAATCTACACTTTTTATTTTCAGAAGGATTGTAATGAGATTACTAGAGGTTAATGTACCATCTAGAGAAGGAACCACAGTCTTCCTCAGCGCAAGGACCAGACCCAGCGGAGAGCCAAAGAGGAAGAAGTCAGACACTTCAAAGTCGAACTTGCCCAGAGCGCCGCCACCCTCCAGCATGGTACTGCCGCTGGACCGCCGCGATCCCGGATCGTTCCGCAAAACGCTGGAGTGCAGACTATGTAAACACACATACAGTAAACAATTTACATTATGTTCTACATTACTTACATTATTACTACAAATTAACAAACATAAGATTCGATTGGGAGTCACCTGGTCAGGAAGGCCTGGTGCTGTTTGATGGTGTCCAGCTCGTAAGTTGAAGAGTCGCTGCGTTTTCGTGGCAGCTGTTTTTTGGGGTCATCAGGGCCGCTGCAGCGTGGAATGTCTATATTACTGCGACTGAGATGACGGCTGCCCTCCAGAGACAATCCTGAACCTGATCCTGAGCAGTGAGTGCTGTTAATTATGATCCCTGGTGATAACAAATCGTTGTCCTGCAGAGAAAGTTAATCAAGAGTGAATTCAGGTAAACTGGGCCACTTTTTGTGATCAAGATGACTGGCAAAAAGTGGCCTGAATTCACCTCTAATAAATCAATATAATAGAAAAAGTCGAAATTAGCATTTCGATTAATTTTGTAGTTAGGTTAGGGCATCACTTCTGAAGTGCAAAGATCATGTGACAGGGCGGAGGGCGGGGCCGGGTGGTGATTCTACACACCTGGTCCCTTATCAGGCTAATTAAGCCTCCGAAAGGGATAAAGGCCGACTGCGGATGGTGGTGCGAGAGAGAGAGAGATAGTTTACGATAAATAATTTTTAATGATTAACTTAAACAAAAGACACAAACACACAAATGATGGAGCAGCTGCCAGTAAATGATCTCTCTCTCTCTCTCTCTCTCTCTCACCACCATCCGCAGTCGGCCTTTATCCCTCTCAGAGGCTTAATTAGCCTGATAAGGGATAAGGTAAGGGTGTGATAAGGGTGTGTGGAATAACCACCCGACCACGCCCTTCTCCCTGTCATGGATCACTTTAAATAATGACAGAATTTTTTTTTTTGGGTAAACTATTCCTTTAACAATGTAATGTATCCAAAGCGCCATCCAATGCATTGAGTTGTAGCAGAAACTAAGATTTTGGTGCGAGAAGCAGTTTCATTGTTGACAAGGCAAACAAAGGCACAAATGACAATCAAATTGCAAATTGTGTTTTTACTGGATTTAAAGATGGAGCGATTAATCAAACAAACGTGCACATTCATAATTGAAAAAACACAATCAAAAATGTGTCATCAAAAACCGTTGTTGTATTGACGTCACAACGATGAACATATCATTGGCATATGACCCTAATGATGAATGAAGGAAAAGAAAAAAAGCGCAGAGCAGAGCGTAGCCAATCATGACACGGTTAATTTACATATACAAGTCGTAAAGGTACAAAAGCAAAAACAATATATAACTGCAAGGGTCAAAGAAAGGGTGAGAAATTATCATGAAAAACTAAATGATTTTTTGGTGCAATAAACTTTGATTAACATTGTAAGTGTACTTCAGGGTGAAAAATGCAACGTGTTGAAAATGACCCCTTGAATAACAACAACACAGGAAGTCAGTTGAAATAAGATAAAAGACAAATGTCCCTCTTTATTCATGTTGTAATTTATTAAGAGGTTTCATAAATCAATATGTGGATGATCAGGCAGGCACGTGTGTGTGTGTGTGTGTGTGTGTGTGTTCCCACCTGTACGCTGACTATACTGCCCCGTCGGCTGCTGTTCTGACTCTCTGACACTGTAATGTTACTGCTGCAGAGAGCATCAAATCCCAGAATCCCTCCAACACAGTCACCAATCAGACACACCTGCACACATATCATATCATTACATTATATACATATATGCTGGGTCAGAATGTCAATTGAACTTTTATATTGTGATGCATTTCAGAGTAAATCTGAATATTCAGCAGTGTTAATATAAGGCAAGACTTGATTTACCCATCTTAATTTGAATGGGACGTTGATTGCTACGCTATGGCACTATTAGTTAAATTGAACACAATTTTTAAATTGACACCTTTTACATTCTTAACGCACATTCCTGGTCTCATTGTGAACGCTTTGTCAGATGTTGTTCTAAATATGTGTGTAACATTTTTGAAATCAAAATGTGATGGCTCTTTAATGTCTTTCCTTTTCGTCCGACATCACCAAGCCCTTTTATTTTTCAAACCCTCCCCTTCAAATCCAAGTCCTTTTTTTATTTCCGAAATATTTCACATTACGGAAGCAAAAAGGCATGTTGACTTAAATAAAAGATTGTTCAATTAAAACATTTCTTCTTAAGTTTACTTGCTAAGTAAGACCAGGAACATTTTAGTAAATAATCAAAGTTCTTCTTTCACTATTGTCTTTGAGACAGGATACCCATCCGTTTAATTTCCATGACCTGTCCAGACCTTTCTGCTAACTGGAAGTGAAATAATTTAACAGTCATTTTAATTCAGACAGATTGGCTAATGAATCCTTTAGAAAGATTTGAGAACCATTTCGACTAATTCATCGGAAAGAACAATTCCAATGAAAACCAAAATAAACCCAAACCACTGACTTGGCCTGTGAAAGTGGCCCCCTCCAGGGATTTGATGAAGTCACTGTAGACCTGATTGGCTCGCACTATGACCGTAGCTACGGCATCTTGGTACTGTGGCGCAGAGGTGGCCAATAGGGGCAGGGCGGCCAGAGGGATGTGATCCTGACTGTTGGACAAACAGCCCTCATCGTAGCTGTACGGACTCAAACTGTGTCAAGGGCATACAGAACAGAGAGCATGCTGGGTTATTACCAGAGAGAAGCAATTTAAAACACTGAATGTAAAAATAGATGTACAGTATTAAGATTAGTTGACAGGTTTGAGATACCTACGCCAAGTGTTGGGAAAGCTATTTTTAAACGAGTAGCTCGTAGATAGGCAAGCTACAGTTTCTAAGTAGAAAAACAGTCAGTCTTGGGCTATGTTCAGAATAGTATACAACCGATCTGACTGTTTTGTTGGTCCTTTCATTTTATTTTAGTGTAGATTAACCATTATTTAAATAAACCACTATTTGTTGGAAATCTGAAAACTACAGCTGAGCTACCAAAAACGTAATTATGATAGTAGTGTTGCTACTCAAAATGAGCTATATCCACCGCTACTGCTACTTACTGGCAAGGCTTTGGATCAAGTTGCGTGTGTGTGTTTGTTTTTATACTCACTTTGACACCAGAGAGAAAGCCTCCACACACACCGCCGGACACGGCACCATGCGAATGGCAATGCGGCTCAAAGCGTTTGGATAATGAACCCTCATCACAGCATCAAACGCGCTGCTGATGGTGTTGACATCACACTGCTTGCCGTTCTGGTCACCGATGCCCGTGTCTAGGATGTTTCCACCATGCAGGACAAGGATGAGGACGTGGATTTTGGAGGGTTGTAAACACTGCTGTGATGAGCAATCCTGAGGAGACATATAAATGGCTGTTTCTGCTGCATTTCACATACATCCACACAAACACTCATGACAACATGCAATTATGAATGACAGCTATTAATAAACACGATACAGACTCCAAGAGTAGGGTTCCGAAGGTAAAATCACATTCACAAAATAATTTTTTGTGAATGTGATTTTGGCCACAACATTTCTAAAAGAGTGGGACACATTTCATGATCCTTCTGGGCTGCACAAATAATCAAAATAATATCAAAATGTCAATATTGTCATTTGTGACTACTAAACCCCAATAGGCTGCATTTTAATTCAATGTATAGATGGTATCTGTGTGCCTCAGATTGAACAAGTGTTCTGATGATACGCTGTTTTAGCGTTCTCAGAGCGGTTCGTGTGCATTGTGAAAGCAAAGTATATACTGCATATTCATGCACTAGGGCAACTGCAAACATTTGGAAGCACTACAAATTTATACAAATCTAAAAACTGAGCATGATATCACAGAAAAGGATCAGGTGACAGCGCTTCAACAGATTTGTCATGAGGAACACTGCCCAACTGAATAACACACACACAAATACATATCACCAATCTCTAATTTAATGGTGTTAAATGAACTATGCAAATGAACATTTATGACATCACAATCAGAGGTAAGATCAGATGAACTATTCAAACACAATCTCTATCAGCAACTCCCACGACACAGGAAGACGACTTCAACTCTACATGTTTTCTGACAGGGCTCTAAATCACTAATGGTTCTAAACTGACAGTTTAGACGTTGTGACTCACAGCTGGGCATCTGAGTGTTCTACGGCTACGCTTATGGATGGTGGAGCGTCGCATGGACCTGGGTCTCTGTGGACCAGAGTTAAAGAGCACTGACATAAAACCCAAAAGGTCCTCAACTCTCTTCCATGGTCTTCAAAGTTGACTATATGCTGATGTTGTCTTTAAGACCTTCTGGAACATTCCTACTTATGATCTCAATTGGTAGTTGTAATTAAGATGTGATGCGATGTGTAAGATGTGTTGTAATTATGATGTGATGGAAACAACTGACACATTAAGGGGCGTTCAGACCGAACTCATTCTTAAAAAAAGAAAAAAGAAAAGCTTGACATAACACAATAAATGGTACGACTGGTCTCAACTCGCATTTTTAAATGCATAATATCGGGTCTTTAGTGACCCGGGACCTCATTCCACCTCCTTTACTTGACACCACTTCTTTAGTACTCCATTACCTAACAATAATAATAAAAAAAAAATAAAAATATTATATATATATATATATATATATATATATATATATATATATATATATATATATATATATATATATATATATATATATATATATATATATAAAAAAAATTTTTCCAAAACAACCATCCATTTAAGAGTTAAACTGACAATGTGGCAATCATGCACGAGATGTTGAAAAAACAGAGATGTGGCAAAACAGTCAAATGTGTTCATCTAGTGCATGTTTGCACAGAAAATCTATTAAACACACAGATGAACTCTGAATGCATTTGGTGTGAATGGCCCCTAAGGCAATTGCATATTTCAACAAAAAAGCTTTTTCAGTGCTGTTGCTCGAGTTTACCTTATTTTACTGTTCTTATGCAACCACAGCAAATGAAAAGAAACTTAGTTTGGTGGTTCAGGCCAATAGCCTAAACAGGCAAAAGAGCAGTATTTTCTGGCAATGTTGATAGCTTTTCTTCATCAAGAGTACACAAAAGGTGCACAAACAAAACAGTAAAGTCTGACTGACGCATGACTGTGAGAGCTATTGCATAACATAGAGAAGCTTTGATGCTGTTGTTTTCATCAGCATTAAAGCAGCGTAGCTGCTCCTGGCATGTGCAGAATATTTGTTCCATTAACACAAGTACAGATCAATGCATCCGATCTTTCCCTGCTGCAGTTGCATTAATAATGCAACAGCAACAAATCCACTAATGTCGTCATTTAATCTTGGAAATATGCAATGTTTATGTTGAGGAAATGTCTTAACAGAAATTATGCATAAGTGTAATATACCTCATTGAGGCGGTCCACGCTGGCCGTCCCAGAAAACTCCATCCCAGATTCTTGATACAAGTCACCTAGAAATACAACGAAATACATCTAAGCAATGATTTTGCTAGATCTTTAATGAGCTTTTTATTTAGCCATTAAGTCCTCTAATGACCATGTCATGTGTCTAGCTAAATGGCCATTCCTCGTTTTTTTATGACTCGTGTGCGAGTTTGTTTTAATAGTATCTCTGATTTAGTATTAATAAATAATAATAATAAAAAAGATGAATTTCAGTGAATCCGTTTACACTATTCAATGTAGGGATGCACCGGTCCAATACCTGGATCGGTATCGGCTCCGATACGGAGGCTTTTAGACGGATCGTGTATCAGTCCGACAAGCCCAAATCCGATACTGTGTGTTAGTCATGTTCATTACTGTCAAGCTCAAAAAACAACATAAATGAACCATAAAAACACCATTAAAAGTAGTTCATATGACTCGTGCATTTTATAAGTATATATATATATAAATTGCACACACAGTGACAACGCATCAGTGAATGACGCTGCTCTGTTTACACACACACTCGTGGCTATTTTTAGCCTTCATGTGGTGCGCAATATTTGAGCACTACTCACGAATATAATATGCATTTAGAACGGCACCGTAGGGGATTTTTTAAGTGTATTTATTTTTAACCACAATTTGAATAAGAAGCCAATTAAACTACTGTGAACTTGCCTACAAACAGACACATACAGGACTTCCTGGAGTGTTTAGAATGTGAAAATACAAGCATGAGGGTTTAAAAGTTAAAGGTGCACGATTGAGATATATTACTATTATAAAAAAACAACTCTTGTATCGGATCGGCCGATACTGAGATTTCCGATATCGGAAGAGAAAAAGTGGTATCGATGAATCCCTAATTCAATGCATTTATTCAAAACTCTGAATCAGTTATTTGTTTGTTTGTAATCATTTAAGTCTTGGGTTGCATTTAAATTACATTAATGCTTTAATGTTTAAGTAAAAAAAAACAAATATTGTGGTGTATTACCATGTTTTGTTATATTGGTGACCAACTTATTCTGGTCATTTAGTGTTAAAAACACGCCTTAATTTAAATTAACATTTGAATGTATCTGGCTACAATGGATGTTTGGTCAAAGTGCTGTTCTCTCTAATTGGAGAAAACTTTTTTCTTTTTTAAAAATACAAAATCAGTGTAAGCAATTTCACAGCAAAAATATAAATATTAAGATAAATGTCAATGTGCAAACTGTACAGTAGCCAGTGTTTGACATTGATTGTCACCTGGTTTTTATCAGCGCAAAATCTATATAGCCAGAGGGTTCTGTCCTTACTGAGTTCTCATCTCATTAACAGCTTGAAGTTCTTTGTTATTACTTCTCTAAACCCCACGGAGTCAACAGGGCTTTATTATGAATAATCCTATTACAGATTTGAAAACAGACCACCACCTTCCTCAACCCAGACGGAAAGATGCTGGGAGATTCATTCTGACAGTAACACGGGCAGGATCCTGTTTTAAAGTGCGACAGAACAGTTATACGACACTTGTTTTAAAAAATACAAATAAAAACTTGGAAAAAACCTTGTTGCAACGGAAAGAGCGAGTATGTTATAAAAGCATCATAAAAATCTTGTGTATCATTTGTCCCAGTGCAAAAAATAGTCCTACAGTAATGATGTCAAACATACTCTGGGCTTCCTCCGCTGTCTCGATTTTATCCATCAGGTCGTTAGAGCTCCATTTCGTGATCTCCTTGGCAAAGATGTCCTCGTTGTCAGAAAGGTCCTCTGTAAAATGAGAAGTCCGCTTTTAGTAAAAAAAATCACATATTCATAAATATGTTTTTAAACTGAGGTTCTGAGGGGTCTCACACCTTTTGGTCACACCAACATCATTCGTGATTTAAAAATCATGTAAGGGTCTTTAATGATCATTGTACAAACATCTGAGCCACCTAAACATTTTAGAACTCAATATAACTAGGAAAAAAATTGTCACGATGGAAAAATCCATGACTTCTTGGGAAAATATAGCAATCCTTTCATTATTAATACAGGTTTGGAACAACTTGAGGATAAATTAACTTTGATTTTTTTAATAGCATGTGCAATTTTCATCGCTCTCTTATAACACTTTTCATTAATCATCATTAAAAAATGCAGTTGTTACTTAATCAGTTAAAAAAATATAAAATGATAATAATAATAATTATATATATATATATATATATATATATATATATATATATATATATATATATATATATATATATATATATATATATATATATATATATATATATATATATATATATATATATATATATATATATATATACATACATACATACATACATACACACACTTTTTTTTTGTCCCCAAAGGGGAGACGTAACCTCATTTGAGTTTAGAATGTTATGAAGGTGATTAAATAATAACCAAAAATGTAATTATTGGGGGAATTATTCCTTCAGGTCATTGTTAAGCATTACCATGAGCATCAAAGAACTCATCATCTGTGCTGTCCTCAGAGTCTCTAGCGATGCTCTGCATGCGCCATTCAGAAATGCTGTGGCATGAAGGGCTTCCTGTGTGCAACACACAAATGATATACATCACAGAATTGTCTGAAATTTCATCGTTCATTTCGTTATGGAATTTATTATATAAGGTGAACTTACCACCCCTCTTGGAGGAGCGTGAGGATCTGGAGGAGGTGGACCACTGCTTGGTCAGCTCTCCTCGCGCCTGTAGAGTGTCTCCTTTGCTCCTCACCGTACCATCTGCATCGATGGAGCTGATGGCCTCTTTGTTTTCGAGCTCTTTCTCAGGTTTGGTAACCGTGCCATTGTTCTCGCCACTTTCTTCATTGCAGCTGTACTGTGCCATCTTCTGCGCAAGGGCCAGCTGGGTCTCCAGCTCAAGTTGCCGGATGTCCTCCATGGTTAAACCGTACCACTCGTCCTGCCAGCACCACGCCTGTCGATGGGCACGGACCATCACCTTCCTCAACCCTAATGGAAAAATTATGGGAGATTAATTCCCACAGTAACAGGGTCAGGATAATGGAGTATTTAAAAGTGCCACAGCACGTACTTAAATGTTGTTATTGTGAAAACCTTAGAAGACATATTAAAATGAAACCCATGAACATTGTGCAAATGTCTGCACTTACCCACGTCGTGAATGAAGCGTTCAATCTTAGACTGCATGCCCCAGTAACGGAACTCCACTTTGCACAACTTGTAAGCGCACATGACGGGCATTGTGCCTGGGTTGTTGCTGATTTCCAAGATCCAGTCGTCGGACAGGGGGCCCCGCTGGGTTTTTACAGACTTGAAGAGTTTAGGATCCTCCTCGGCAAGGTACTCATGAGGGCCAATGAAATCTTTGACAATGTCAATGGGGTCTGTGAAAGACATTTGCTCCTATTAGTGATCACAGTTTTGGGGGAACAAGGCACAAATGGTGAATAGGTTGATAATGAATCAATTAATGGAAAACATATGAATGTATCACTGAAATGTTTTGAGCATTTTAGAGCATATACATAACTTTTGAAATTTATTTTAGCCGTATCTACCAACCCTATTGTGGACAGAACATCGTATTTTTCTATGGCAAAGTAAATAATTTTTAAATGTTAAAAATTAAATAATAAATCACTTAAAATGTTACAAAAAAAATGCTTTTTGCTTATAGTTAGGGAGCTAATTCAAGGGTAACTTTCAAAAAACAGGAACCATATTTGTTGAGGAACCATATTTGTCACGTTGAATCTGAATTAAAAACAGAATTGAAACAGAGTCCCTACGGTTTCCAACATCATCTTGGTTTATTCATATTATTACTGAAAGAAATGACCTCTAACTTCACAGCTTCACACTTTCCAGGTCTTCAATGATTCACAGTAGCTTTTATTGGGCTGACTCCTAACTCGCAGACTTAGCAGATGGCCTCTAGGTGTCTCTGCATCATGCTAATGCAGGCACATGCTCCAGCCCGAAATAGAGTTATGTAACAGCATTGACAGGGCGCTTCCCCTGCAGTGTTTGTGTCTGTCTACATTCGGCACAGACAGCCTCCAGTACCTGTCCCAGAGTGCAGTGGCGCTCTCCCACAGTGGCACGTTACCCAACAGCAGTGTGGTAATGTGTCAATGAGGTAACACGCTGTCTGCATTTTAAACACAGACAGAGGCATGACACAAGAGCACTTCTTGCTCATATATTGCTCGAGTGCGCAAGGGGTCTGTCAGAGCTACACAAACCAAGAGCTTCTGAAGCAAGCAGTGCTCATGCAGTTGATGGTGTGCAAGAATGCTTTTTCTAGACGCTGACTTGAGGTTTTGCATTGAATCTGTCAAAAGTGACAGATCTTCTGGAATCCAGCTCACCATTCATTAGATTGTTACGGAAGTACATCGGAAGTATGTTAATTATATGGAAGTATATTAATGAAAAATCTTTGAAACAAAAAAAAAAAAAAAGCACGCTGAATTGCACTGTGAACATTTCCATTGAAAATGTTTTGCACAAAAGTTTCATTAAAAATTCAATAATAAATATTTACCTTCCAAAGTTCAGTTCCAAAAATGTAAAAGTTCTTATTATTATTTAACAGGTAATATTCGGTCCATTATATTTTGCTTTGCAAACTTGCCTCTAAAATCTCAGTGGTTTAAATTTTACATCCACCAATTGCAACTCTCATGCAGAATAAAATTGAAGGGGGTGCAACTGTACCTATGTCCCGTTGTCTCTTCTCGTTAGAGGACATGTTGAAGACATCATTGTGGGTACCTGTGTCAGGCTTGTAGTACGTCTCAATATCGATGGAAAACTTTTCAACAAAGGGACATGTGTATCTAAAGAACACAGGAGAGATTAACACCATTGACATAATTTCATTACATCAGTGACGAGCTTTATCGCAACCATTCTGCGAATTTCTCTCATCTTTACATAAGTCTAGTCTACACCTATCCTAAACCTTTAATTAGGTAATTAGGTAAACGGTTAACCCCATTTACTTCCTTAATCTGACATATTTGTGGAAAACAGGATATTCATCAAGAATAAATATAGGGCAGTACTTGCTTGTGTCCATCAGGTATTACTTAGATCATGCAAAGTGGCCATTACATACCAGAATGAAGACAGGTTGTGGGAGGAGAGGGGTTGAAAAGTAAAGCCCAAAGCATACTTTGGTTTTCACATGAACGCTTGGTGTCTGCATACCGATGAACGTGCAGCCTTGCAAAGTATACTCCATTTACTGTGCGTGCATACACAGGTGATTGGTGCATGCACGCTACGACTTCGAGATACTAGACTATTTCTCTTCTGGAGTTTAGATCCATAAAGATGTTTTTTTATTCTTTCAAGACTCGAGTTATACAAACACAGGTATCTCCTGGCCTTCTCACACATGCGTTGTTGACGTGCACATCCACTGTTGTTGTTTCCAGCTTTGTCTCCTGTTGTTTAGCAGTGATTACATCTTCTAGTGCTTCTTCGTGAGGGCAATGGCTCAATTGTAAGTGTTGCCACCTCGTGGACCCACTAATTGTAAATAATTCCAGGCGCATGTGCATTTTGCGCGTTTAGAGTACGTGAGGTAAGAAAAATCGGGTCACGCATGCTTGAGCACTCAGCTGATGACGAAATTCATGTATCCTGTATGTGGACACTCAGTGCTCGTGTCTGACTGTAGTATACTTTGGGCTTAAAGTCGGATAAAGGGATAGTTCACCAAAAACTTTCTTTTATTATTTACTCACCCTCATGATGCGTGACTTACTTTCTTCACTAGAACACATTTGAAGAAAAATATCTTAGATCAGTAGGTCCTTAAAATGCCCCTTAGGGGGGCCTGGGTAGCTTAGTGAGTACTGATGCTGACTACCACCCCTGGAGTAGTGAGTTCGAATCCAGGGTGTGCTGAGTGACTCCAGCCAGGTCTCCTAAGCAACCTAATTGGCCCGGTTGCTAGAGAGGGTAGACATAGGTTATCCTCCTCGTGGTCTCTATTAGTTGTTCTCGCTCTCAATGTGGTGCGTAGTAAATTGTGCGCAGAGGGCATGCTGGGAGTCTCCGCGGTGTCATGCACAACGAGACACTCTATGTGCGGATTGACCATCTCAGAAGCAGAGGCAACTGAGACTTGTACTCCGACACCCGGATTAAGGTGAGTAAACGTGCCACAATGAGGACCTACTAAGTAGTGGGAATTGGGCATTCCAAATTGGAAGAAAAGGGGATTAAAAGAAAAAAGTACTTAAATATTTAATCGTTTTCACACCAAAAGCTATCGTGACATTTTAGAAGACATTAATTTAACAGCTGGTGTAGTATGGATGACGTTTGCTGACTGTCTGTGATTTTGAGAGCTTCAAAAGAGAAATCTCCATTCACTTACATTTTAAGGACCTACTGAGCAAAGATATTGTTCTCTTTTTCTTCAAATGTGTTCTGCAGAAGAAAGAAAGTCATACACATCAGGGATATCATGAGAGTGAGTAAATAATGAGAGAATTTTGAGACAAACTTTTTTTATTGGGAATAACATGCACCAAGGAATCATGCACAATAAGATCAGGAATGTTCAAAAAGGAAGTAAATAGAAAGGAAAGAAAACTTGGATAAAAGGACCTTTGACAGAATTATTTTGCACAAATGAGTCATGCAAAGTTAAGACTAGGAACATGAGGGATAAAAGTACAAAGGCTCACTTTTGACTTCATGTCGAATTTAAGACCAGTGCTATGACGCTCCAATATTAAAAGCCGTTATTGGTATTTATCGGAGGACTCTCCGATATATCAGAGAGCCAGTTAGTGTATTATCATAAGAAAGTTAAGGCACTCACCGTGTGCGGGTGTATGGGTAGGCGTTCCAGGATTCCTCCTCCACACGAAGAGCAGCTTTAGGCAAGATTGAACGGAACCAGCTGGGAATGTGTTGGCCGATGTGGTAGACCTTGTGTGTGTACTGACCAGAGCCGCCCGGCCCATCTTTATATGGTCGGTTCTCCAGGATCTCCACCCCGCTGCCCTCGCCTTCACTCTCTTCACGACTCTTTTTCTGGAGAGAGGAACAGATCAGGGGTCAGGGAAACTTTGCAATGCTTATAAAGAGTAATGGCAACAATTAAGAAATATTTTGCACCGTAGAATCCAAAACATCGGAGAATGTTTAAAAAAAATTTAAACAACCATGTTAAGATAAAATTGTGCACTGTATTGATCAATCAGCATTCAGAACTGGAATTTTCCATTTTATAAAAGGAGCTTAAAATATCTCAGGACAACTTTTTTACATTTCTATTTGAACTAATTATGTTGGCCTGATAAAGACTTTGTTTAGGATTTATCTGAAAACTCTAAACCAAGACCAAAATGATCAGTTGTAACTGAAAGCTAAATCCACCAAACTTGGCAGATAAAACACAGATCACAGCTTGGCGATATATCTTTATTTCATTCTTAATTAAAGTTCATATAATACGGGAGCGTGACATGTAAATAAGCTCAAACTCTCTGTCATTCTCTGTGTGGTCAGAGCTGCTTCAACCAGTCGTGGAAGAGACCCAATCTGAGCGGGAGACGAGACCGGGAGAGATTTAAAGTTCCGCCGGCTGATGCACACTCAAACATGGAGACGCTTGTCTCTCACCCCCGCTGTCTGAAACTTGCAACATGTTGCATCACTGATGAGATCATCATAAGTTCAATCTTATGTGAAAAATATCACTAAAATTACAACAACAACAAAATGTGTGTGTGTGTGTGTGTGTGTGTATGTGTACACCAACAACAACAGTTTTAGTGGTTTGAGTGAACCACACTTATATCCAGTTTCCTTTTCAAAAGTGTTTATATAAAGTATATGTTACATCCTGCTTAAACTAAACTTATTTTCATGAAAATTTGTTTGTTCTTATTTATTGTTCCATTTTATTTAGGTGTAATATTGAGAAAATAACAAGTTTGCAGTAATTAAAAAATATTATTTAATTTTGTAAAAATATTATTTTAATTTTAAAACGCGGTGCATTTATAGTTGTTGTTGCTAGTTTGTATGGTTGAGTTGAAAAATACACATTTCATCATTATCAGTAATCTATTTGTGCATTTTCCTTGATAACCAAGCAAGTTGACTCATGTTACCATTTGTTGATTATTTCGCAATTGCATATCGCAATATTAACCTCAATAAATCGCAATATGACTTTTTTCCCCAAATCGTGCAGCCCTAGTTGATATAGGACTTGTTTATGTGGATATAGATACGTGTCTACCGGTTTCCTCATAGCATCTTCACAAGGTCCTTTGCTGTTGTTCTGGGCTTGATTTACACTTTTCGCACCAAACTACATGAATCTCTAGGAAACAGAATGCATCTCCTCCCTGAGCGGTATGATGGCTGCATGGTCCCATGGTGTTTATATTTGCGTACTATTGTTTTTATAGATGAATGTGGCACATTCAGGCATTTGTAAATTGCTCCCAAGGATGAGCCAGACTTGTGGAGGTCCACAATTGTTTTTCTGAGGTCTTGGCTGATTTTGTTTTATTTTCTCATGATGTCAAGCAAAGAGACACTGAGTTTGAAGGCAGGCCTTAAAATACATCCACAGATGCACATCAAGCTAATTGGCTAAAGGCTTGACATCATTTCCTGGAATTTTTCATGCTGCTTAAAGGCACAGTTAACTTGGTGCATGTAAACTTCTGACCCACTGGAATTGTGATATAGTCAATTAAAAGTGAAACAATCAGTCTGTAAACAACTGTTGGAAAATTACATGTATCATGCACAAAGTAGATGTCCTAAACAACCTGCCAAATCTATTGTTTGCTAATATGAAACCTGTAGAGTGGTTAAAAAATGTGTTTTAATAACTTAAGCCTAAGTGTATGTAAACTTCTGACTTCAACTCTATCTATCTATCTACTGTATCTATCCATCCATCCATCCATTCATCTCATTCAGACATAGGCTTTGTAAAGCCAACATCAAAGTTTGTCTTGACAAACTTAACCCATCTAGTTGACATTAATGAAGCTGTAATTGTGGAATTGTTACATGTTCTCTTTGGTTAAATAAGATGAATGACGGCCTTAAAGTTGGCACACTTTGGTGCAGATGGCCACATAGATCCCATCGGCCATGAGGCTGCATTAGAGAGATGATAGCTGCTAAATTAAAAGCTTACAGCACTTGCTTAAGGCCTCCATTAAGGTGAAGTTTGTGCGAGAGAGAGATAGTAGGACGTTACACCGTTTTATCTCCACCACAAGCATTAAAAGCTGACACAGTTCCGAGATATGGAATACAAGGCAACTGTATTACTGCGGAAGCTGGTCGCATTTTAATGAAGAGAGAGATGACAAAAGAAAACCAAGAGATAGATCTTTTAGTTTTTTATTAATGATGACTGCCGGGAAGAATCACTTAAACTACTGACCATTGGAAGTTTTAAACTTGTCTAACACAGTTTGTGCTATGGTACCTTGAGGTTCACAGCTACATGTGCTAAGCGGGAAGAAACCACACAATTACATCGTGGTGTTACTGTATGTAGAAGAGGTGAGCTGTCAACAGCTGGTGGTGACAGGAGAACAGACAGACAAATGGCAGATGAGAAAGAGAATGGGAGGCTGAGACGGTGCAGTATCTGTTTATGCTCATTGTCCCAGCGTGCAGCCGCCAGCACTTCATTATAGCGCTGACAGATGACATCAGGCCCTGCACAGGCTACAATCAATCGCTAACACACGCACGCACGCACGCACGCAACGGTTCTCAATTGGCTTTGACAGATTTTACATTGGACATCAAGAAGTGTCCCAACACAGTACCAAAATTGTTTATTGTACAAAATTAATTTAAAAAAAAAAAAATGGCCTTTATAAAATAGAACCATGAAATGTAGTACTATTGCCATGACCTGCATAGGTCCATCAAAATGCAAAATGAACATAGAAACAACAGCAGAAGTGTGATTTATCAGCCCAACACATAGTTTAGTTCATGGTTTTCAAGGATGTGTTCAAGCAAGATTCTACTAACTTTCAAGTGAATTCGAGGGTGTATGACCTTTTACATTTTACATAGAATACATTTCAAGTATTCTGCTTTGTTTGAGGAAAAGACAAATGGAAATTTAAGCCGTTATTCAATGAAAATCTTCCAGAATTGTGTCATATTGATAACAAAAATGGTGCATCGGTTTTATGGTGCCTTAGTCATTTTGAAACTTGATAGCACCAGTCCCCATGCACTTACATTATAAGGAAAGGAGCGACCAGGATATTAGAAAAATACAAAATAAAATCACCTTTTGTATTACACAGAAGAAAATAATACACAAAAAAAAAAAAAACAATATAATATTTTTCACATATTTTCCTGTAAAAATATCTAAACATCCTTAAAACAAGATGCAGAATGACAAGCCTTGTTTTCAGTGAAATCTAAAGTTTCTGCTTATAACAAGAAAAAATAGTTTTTGCCTATGGGGTGAGAACTTGTATTGCTTTTGAGTAAAGTTTTTTTTCCTTATCCCAATGAAAGACAAGACAAAAATACTAAATACGAATTTAAATTTAATTTTTTGCGGTGAACGGGTTTAAAGTGACATAAGGGTGAGTAAAAGTGAGGACACATTTTGTGTGAACTATTCCTTTAAGTAAGGCCACTATAACTAATACAAACTAATTCAATCTGTGAAACTGCAGCCAAAATGAAACTTTCACCTGGCAAGATTCCCTTGCACTATAACTTATAACACATTTTGCGAGGATGACTTTAATTTTAATGAAAAAATGAATATGCTTTACAAGGAGCATCCAAGAAGATTTGTTGGTGCTCTCAAGTTGATTTTTTTCCACCCAGAATCTGCCCTTAAAATATTAATCTATCGGCTGCACCCTTAATTTAACATCTCCACAGACAAATGGAAGTCAAACGAAGCCCTATATGGTCATGGATCATGTGAAAGGGGTTTGAACTCAGCATGACGCACCTCTGCTGCCCATCGGCGAATAACAGAAATCACAGGATTGAAGTTGCCCTGGCAACAGGCCTGCATCATCGTGACCTCTCCCTCTTGCACTGCAAACAAATGACTGCAGCGAGCGCCACTCTCCGGCTGATGTCACAGTTATCCATGGCAACCGGAGCTCAGCTGTGACGCTCCAGAGGAGGAGGAGGAGGAGGGGGGGGGGGATGTCGGACCGAAGGGGGAGAGAGCGAGCCGTAGAGCGACTTGTGATGTTACTCTGACGGAAGACAGATCAGAAAGGAAGCTTCGGAAAATGAAATGCCTGCAGAGTATTTGCTTGTACTTATCAATTACCAAAGTGCAAGTGCAGAACTCATCTTTGCTGTATCCTGTTTTTACAAAAACAAAATAAATGAATATTGTGGCAAAGTACTTTAAAAACATGTCTTTTTTTAAACTAACTAAACTTATGTTCCTTGAGGTTCACTTATAATATTAGTCATATATTTGTCAAACATGATCATTCTGTCCCTCTGTCAGAAACGCTCAGTTTTGGTGCTGCTTCTCCTTTAAGTCTTGACCGTAAACACCCACTGTTCTGATTGGCTCTCTGCACGTGACTGACCTGCCAAATCTCCGCTCACTGCTAACACTATGTGTTGTTGTGGAAGCGGTCAGATGCAAATGTCTACCACAGTGTGACATCATAATGTGGAGGAAGTAAAGAGTGAGTCGTTTTAGCAGCTTGGTTTCAAAAAATGCTTTTCATAAAAGTTTTGAGTTCTGAAACTTACAATATGTTTTTGTAGTACAGCGTGTCGGAGTAAAAACATCGATTTTCAGATTAAATCGCAATGTGCATTTGAACATTCCCCATATCGATTGTTAAAATCCCAAAATCTTTTACTATATTTTACACAACCCTATACAACGCAAGTAAATCACTTTCATATATTCGATAACATTATGTGCTATGCGACTAACAATGTCTGTGATTAGCTACTGGCTTTTTTTTGGATTGACTAGTTCAGCGTAATGTGTGTCCAAAGACGAGATCCATGCAATTCATTTGTCATTGAATGTCTCTTTTAATACATTGACTGTTCTTTACAGAAGCCAACTCTTGTTAATATGTGCTCAAACAAAACACTTCTGTGAGATGCTGGCTGAACTGCTGCAATTCTTAAAGAGACAGTACCGTTTTAGCTCTTGTTCTATATATCAATTAAAACACTTGCAAATCATACAAACTGTGCATTTATATAATAAACATGTAACAAAATATTTGTTCAATATACATTCATTTAATTGTTTTTTGATGAAATGCATGGAATAGGTACACTAAAATAAATGATAAAATAAAATGTGTGAAATGATTACAGTATTTTCATAATGTACCAAGTTAGAAGGTCCCTTGTATAACTAACAGCATTGGCAGAGAGATAATTTTATACATTAGCAAAATTGACATTATAACTAAAACATTAATCGAAATCGAAATGATATTAAGGATGTGCACGAGTAATCGAGTAATAGAGATGTGATTGTGTCTGTGCTTTTGAAAGCAACAGTTTGGCTTTGATTTGTATTGAATTCTACTCTATTTGTATTCAGTTCTTGTTGGAATCATGTAAACCAACCGACGATGATCAGCTTTAAGAGCTTGTGAATTCAGAATCGAATCAGGAGATGTGTATCAATACCTTAGCACTAATGTTTACCAATTAAAATACTATTTATTACAACTTAACTCATTACTTTTAATGACAGTGCCATTATTAACAGACCGCATGAAATGGCTTTACAAGCAGTTTATTGATAGTTGTGAGTTCGGTTGCAGGTGGGAGGACATTGTGTATTACTACTAAAAGAGAATTCTGTCAACATTTTTAGAGTACACTAGCGCATATATATATATATATATATATATATATATATATATATATATATATATATATATATATATATATAAACCTCAAAGCAAAGATACATGGACTAAAGTTACAAAAATTTCATGGGTACCATTAAGTTTATTATCATTTATTAAAAACACTATATTTGTCACAACAAGAAATGTGTATATTTAACTATATGTTGTCATATAAACATCCAGTCAGTGAGCGAGTCATATATTAATTCAGTTTCAGATCTGACAAGATTCCACATAAACCTCACCATAAACGACACCATCAATGAATATTACTGCAGGAAATGCTGCATTTCATACACATCATCTCACACCATCAGCAATGGCACAGGTTTGTTTATTTTCCACCAATGCTGAACATCTGCTCACATTTTCTGACCACAGTTGTCACAAAACATAAGGCTAATGAGAACGGCTCATGCTGTAATCAGGAGGAAACTGGGACACGAACACACACACACACACACACACACACACACACACACACACACACACACACACACACACACACACGTGGTATAATACTACACCAGCGAGGTCACTTTGCCAGTGTACAAGTGTGCCAAACCATGTGCATGCCCTCTGTGCACTCATTAGATGAACCCTTTGATGGCATGTCAACAGATGGTGCATATAAACAACAGGGCTACGAAAGATACAAAACACCACAAACAAATAGCAAAAACTGGCTTTAACAAGGACCACGAGGCAAATGTTCTCTTTAGATACTATATTAAAGGAATAGGTCACCCATAAATGTAAATACCGTCACCCTTTCACTATCATGTCAAAGCCATTTGCTACTAATTTTAAAGAAATATTCCGGCAAAAAAAAAAAAGAAAAAAAAAAAAAAAAAGGTTGAGCTAAATCGACAGCATGTGTGGCATAACATTGATTACAACAATTTATTTTGACTCGTCCCTCCTTTGCTTTAAAAAAAAGCAAAAATCTGGGTTACAGTGAGGCACTCACAATGAAAGTGAATGGGGCAAATCTGTAAATATTAATATACCCAAGTGTTTCAAACGTGCAGACACAAGACGTGAACAATATGCATGTTAACATGATTAAATCACTTACAAACTTTATCCCTGTAAAGTTATGGCCAATTTAACAAATGCGTTGACATGCCATGACAACGCAATAAAGTTTTAACAGAAGAATTCATTTAAGTGATTTGGTAAAATTATAAGTTTCACATTTCTGCATGTAAACACTTGAAAAAAATTTCCCCACTCACTTGCATCGTAAATGCCAAACTGTAACATCGATTTCCGCATTTTTATTTTTTTTTATGTAATCAATATAGTCACAAATGGTGTCGATTGGGCTAAACTTGTATTGAACCCAGAATATTCCTTTAGCCTTAATAAACACTATTTGTGGGGGCCTGAGTAGCTCTGCGAGTATTGACGCTGACTACCACCCCTGGAGTCACGAGTTCGAATCCAGGGTGTGCTGAGTGACTCCAGCCAGGTCTCCTAAGCAACCAAATTGGCCTGGTTGCTAGGGAGGGTAGAGTCACATGGGGTAACTTCCTTGTGGTCACTATAATGTGATTCGGTCACGGTGGGGCACGTGGGGAGTTGAGCATAAGATGCACGGGTTGACGTCTCAGACGCGGAGGCAACTGTTGGGATATTGAGTTTTAAAACAGAATAAAACAAATGTGTCATCAATGGGTGTTCTTTGTATTCTTGATTCTCAAATGATTTTCAGGCTTGCCGCTTGATAAATCAATTTGCAGGTGCAATTTGATTCATTTGCATCGACACCTCCCATTATTAATTTAAATTAGACAAATTCTACATGTTATTATTTGGGATGCATCAAACCCACTTTTTCTATAATGACACATTTCAATATAAAATAGAGTAGACAGAGAAGAATTACATAAAAAGTAAACATCTGTGTAGCCTCTTCTGTATAATGCAGCAGCAAATGGAGCATTAATTCCAGTGAAAATCTTCAGCAAACATGTTTTCCCACACATTGTATGTGGTCTGGATACTGTAGTGGATCTTTTTTGTAATTGTATTTTAATAATAAGAATAATATTAATAATAAAAGTTATATTATACAATAATAACATTTCAGTTGTAATTGCTTAACTTTAAAACCTTCTGGCATTTATTTTGGTGGGACATTCCAGGAAGAACGTTGAGCTGTGCTTAAGACAGCAGATTCACAAGCTGTTTAATTTACATGCTGCTGCTATGAGTGTGTGTCAACAACAGAGCATTGCTCATTCACTGAATCGTACTGCACATGCAGACCATATATTTACTAATTAACTGAATCCTTTGCGATTCACCAAACTATTGTATGGCTTCCAGAGACTTTGCATATAATACACAAGTCATATGAACTACTTTAATGGTGCTTTTATTCTTCTTTAATGTCATATTTGAGCTTGACAGTAATGGCTATGACACACTTTTTTGCTTGCTCTATCAAGTTTGTACATGCTTTTATACATCCAAATCTTTAGTAAATCAGGGCCTATATGTGTTAAAATGATTTTAGTGTGATAAACTTACTAACCTCATCTGTGTAATTGTATATCGAATACCAGGATAACAGGGTTTGTTACCATGGCAACAAATTTATTGTATATAACTCTACACAGACATGGTTAGTAAGTGATTTTATTACACTAAATGGATGTTAACGCCAATAATGTTTACATCTTGTGGCTTTACTTTTGAGTATTTTAACATTTACGAACTGGCCCCATTCACTTCCATTGTTAAAATTGAACCTGTATAGAACCCAAACCTTTCTTTAGTAGAAAAATATTCATTTTTGGAGCTCGACAGACCAGGGTCCTATCAAGTGTTGTTGTATGAAAAAGAATTGCATGAAAATTTTCCAAAAAGGGTTACACTGGGAAAATAAAAAGCACGGGTTTGAAACATCACAGGGGTGAACACCGTAAATAATGACAAATGTTTCATTTTTGGGTGAAATACTCTTTTGATGGGCATTTATTATTTGCTTACATTGAAATACAGTACCACACAGCATTTGTTGCTCGTTTTCAAAGCAAACTTTGAATATTTGCACCAAGCTAAACGACTCCGCCATCAGTCTTATGGACGTTACTTCACACTTTCGATGACTCACACTTTCAGAAATCTGCTAATTAGACTCACATTCCCAAAAGACTTTGATTCTTTTTGTCAACATTGCCTAAGCCAAACTCTTATGCCCACTGACTTCGCATACGTGTTTAAATTTAGCATGCCTGTTGCAAATGGACCGAGATCTTCAGCCTGTCTATAGGAGCTGGTATCTTAATACTCCCACTGACAACAACAACATGGAGAGACAACCGCGTTGACAGAGCTCTAATTAACCTTATAAGACCATTCAGAGAAAGCGGTGCATGTGGGCGGAAACCCTTGTGCTTAAAGGGACACTTCACCAACAAATGAAGATTTAGTCACCATTCAATTACATTGTATGGACAAAAGTGACTGAGTGCAACATTATTCCTTGATGATTCCTTTATGAAATCCCAATGGAAAAAAAGAACATGAAAAATACTTCGAGACAACTGAAAATGCATGAACAGCATGTTTTAAGCTAATGCCAAAATACTCCAAGCATTAAAAAAAAAACAGTACGCACAAATATTGGGTAGAACAGGCTATTTTTATTTACACGTAATTTTTTGTTGATCTATGAGGTATATTAATAATCATCTCGCTTTGCCCACCATCAAGGACAATTTTTTAACAGAGGTTTCACAATGCATTCTGTGACTTCTTCTATGCAAAGAATACAATTGATGCTGCACACCTTTGGAAATACTTTCTTGTGCGGAGCACATCTACAATGCCTTAAAAGTGCTGTCTTGGTAGGCACCTCACTAGGATTTGGAACGGAGCTATACTCTCTGCCTCAACCTTTTGCACCCATATCATAGGCAAAAGAGCAGTAATACTCCCAGATCATAGTTCACGATTGATGTTCTAAAAAAAGATTCAACTCATACACTTCTAGAAAACCTCACATTTACATTAACACATTTTATCGATTTTTTTTTCCACCATCTCTTTGGTGGTTTCAGCATTAGTACATCGCGCAATATATTTCCTGTCTTGGCACCACCCAAAAGCTCTTCGACATCCTCTCTTGGGACCACAGGCCAGATTTACTGAAATATTTAAAGCATGTGAAACTGTTTATCTCAACCGAAATTTCCACCACCAATTGGCGGAGTTACGAGATGTGCTCGAGTCATCACATTTGTTCCGGTAAATCGCATGTTTGCATTAGATTTAGAAGATTCAAACCTGCATGTATGTTTAGTCAATTTGACCCCGACAGCACAGCACAAAATACTTCAAAAAGGAAAGGCAAGCAACCCAGCCGTGAGTCACACAATGGACGCTTCACTAAATCCAGAAACAAGAACAATAACTGATGATGCGCTTAAAAGAATTACTGACACTACTCTTTTTTTGTGCATCACTAAAGGAAATGTTTTTAAGAATCTTTTCCATTTAAAAAACCTCTAAAATGAACAAAAACACTAAAAAAGCAGTCCATACCATATGCGTACTGATATTCAATGTCTTTAAAAGGGACCTATTATGCAAAATGTACTTTTACATGGTGTTTCTACATAAATATGAGTTGGTAGTGTGTGTACACAACCACCCTACAATGTTAAAAGTCCACCCAAACCTCATTTCTATTAATTAAAAACAGTGTGTCAAAATGAACGTTTTTCATTTCTGATCTAAAGTGACATCACGTTAGAGCAGGCCTCGCCGACTACTGGCGACAGACTCCACCCTATTATCAAAGATCCTCCCCTGAGTGATCTACACACGGTCCACCATTTTTTTCCGTGCTGAAGCAAATACGGTGGAAGAATAATGTCTGAGCTTCATAAGCGTCATAAGTGTTCTGTTGTTGGCTGTAAAAGTGAACAAGAGAGACTTCGTGTACTCCCGGCATAAGAGCCACTGAAAACACAGAGGACAAGTTTTGTTTCTGAAGGAAATGTGCCCCAAAACATACAAAAATGTGTGTATGTATATGCAAATCATTTTACACTGGACTGTTTTGTGAATGAGTGTCAATATAAAGAAGGATTTTCAAAAAAATGTGGTTCTCAAGCATGGATCAGTACCAACTGTTTGTGTTCCAGCTTTATGTCCTGAAGATTGTCTGATTGCAATCATGTTGTTATTACCAGATATACATATACATTCATGGCTGAACTCAGGGCTGGACTGGTAATCTGGCATACTGGGCATTTTTATTTTCATATGGCATTGGTTCTGATTTGTTGTTGCTGTAGTATCCGAACCAGGAGCTGTAAAGGTACAGCCCTCTTCCTGAAGGGGGCGGGGAGCAGCAGCTCATTTTCATTTAAAGAGACACGAAATCAGCGTGTTTTTGATTCCACCCAAAAAGAGGCATTTAATAACATGGTATAATAAATGATCCGTGGGGTATTTTGAGCTGAAACTTCACAGGGGACACCTGAGACTTACAGCTTGTAAAAAGGGGCTTAATAGGTCTCCTTTCAAGTCATACACTAGATTTGTGAGGAGCAGACAGTCTCCACTGACAATATTCCCCTCCATCATAGCTACGAAACATCAGTAGAACAAACATTGGTTCACGCATGTCTCATCATGACCAAATGTCATTGACGTCAAAACTGATGTGGGTTGTTTATATCAAATGTGTCCATGTACATAAAAAAGCTAGACGCGGCACCACGGATAGAGCAGAACACAGATGTCTCAAGTTGTAGCAGAAAGCTCAAAGTATACTTGAGACAGATGCGAACGCTAGGCATCTGCGCACAGGAAATGCACATTTTGCATGTAATCAGCAGAGCACTCAAGAACTGGTCATGAGGAACTCAAGTCTCAAGAAGGAATAGAAAAAAAATAGAGAGCCTTCTCTGTTCTCCTAAAAAGAAACAGTCAGGTGTCCCATAGCAGTCGTAGCATGCATCGCCAAAAGCCTGTGTATGAGCACAGTTAATGAAGTATACTTAGAAACGCTAGCATTCGACTGTACGTAGACACCAAGCTTTCAAGTCAAAACCGAAGTATACTTTGGGCTTAAGTTGACACAGTGTCTAAACATTGCAGTGCTCCTGTGCCAGGTACATAAAACAAACTGTGACGTGGGAAAGCAGCAGCGCCCCTGTCAAAAATGCCCATCTAGTGCATGTTTACTGTTTAAAACAGTATTTGGATGGCCGTATCACCACCGAAGACCATTATTGACCCAGAAAAACCCCTCCTGAACATGTATCTGTATTTCATTGTAGTATTGGTTTGCTCTACACAAAATCAGTCTCTGGCATACAGAAGAGGTTTTTGTGAAGGTCTCCGGCTTTCTTGATGGTGTCTCAACGCATCTGGTTGATGTTTGTGGTGCAGCCAGGTCTATTGATGCTATCAGGTCCCTGACCTAGTTTAAGACCAGAATGCACAAGTGCTGGCCGCAGTGACTCACCAATCATCGGCCATCAGAGGCATGTTTCCACTGGCGGCTATTCCATTCCAGCTGTGACCTTCTATTGCTTTTATAGTGGAAGAATTTGATTTTCTACAGAAAAAATAACTGCTATGAACATGAAAATTGTGTAATTACTTACTGACCATCTCTAATGATTACACTACAGTTTGCCGCTAGCACGTTGCTAAGCTAATGCCAAAATGCATAAAACGTGCAAATATTGGGTAAAATATTCCCTTTGTTTTGAACTGAAAATGTTTTTGTTTCGGGTGGAACGGTGAGCAAACCTGAATCATGTAGAGCTGAGCGATGCGGTACTCCTCCACGCTCATGGGCATGGGGATACGGTACTCTTTGATCAGCATGATGGGCGTGGAGCAGGGGTGGGTTGGAAACACTCCGCTGGGTCAGGGGCAAATCCACCAGGGCGGCCCTTAGCTCGAGTTCATCAGAGGAAAGGAGACGAGCTCATTTCTCAGATCTGGAGAGAAAAGAGAAACGTCCATTTAAGACACTGAATCATTTACATAAGTCCTTCCTGAGGAATGCAGAAGTGCAGGTTGGGCTTTTTTTTTTTTTACAATCAGAAGAACCATACTTATAACCAAACAGCTATTGTTTATGAGCAAAACAGTGAAAGTTTAGCCTACTTAAAAATAAGACTGCTCCAGAAATAACAATACACTTCAAGACCCTTAATTTGAATGACTTGCAAAACCAAAAACCAAGAGATATTCTGCAATTCAAGCATGCATTACGCATTCTGACATCATGTTTACAAATATCATGCAGTGCAACCAGCTCGCAATTAATAAATACAGTGTTACTGTAAGCCAGCAGTGGAGTAATGCGATCCAACTGTCCACGAATGGCATCTATGCCAACGGCTGCAAGAAAGGAAAAACACGATAAGTCTCGTCCTGAGCACTTGCCCGGCTTAAGAAGAGTAAATCCACCTGCCGATGACACTGAGGTCTGGCAGACACAGTTACTCTTCTGCAGTTCAACAGGGGGAGTCACATGACCAAGGGTGCTTTGCATAAGACGGATTATCCACGGGCAATTCACTCAACTCTTTCTTGGGGGTTTGTGCTGGTGTAAACAAGAGACTCCTAAACAGTCAGTGACCATGGATAAACAACCACCTTGGAGTTCCCCAGAGAGGCCATGCTTGATACAACAGCTGTCAGCTAAAAATGGTGACCATGATTTGAAAAAAATCTTGCTATTATGTAGGCTATAAAAAGCACGTATGACTGGGTTACACCATACAGAACATTTGCGCAGTGAAAAGGTTTGCTCTGTGATTGCGACACCCCTGGTTAAAAGGAAGTATTCAATGCAATTACGAAAGATTGGCTGGCCTCTTTACAGGGATTAGACGCTAGATGCTATAAATAGAAGCAACAATCAAAGGGTCAAAAAGGAAAGGTGAGGAACTACTGTTCATTGCCGGTGCTTGATTCTACGATTCAAAAAGGCATTGAAGGAATAGTTCACATATAAATGACAATTCTGTCATTAGATGTTGTTCCAAACCAGCTATGACTTTCCTCTGTAGAGCAAAAAAATGACAAATTCAGCCTAATGGTCATGCTGCTTTATGCCATACAATGACCACAGGTTGTCAAGTTCCAAAAATGTCAAAAACGTACCATAAAAGTACAGTCTGTGTGACCCGTACGCTATATTCCAAGTCCTTTGAAGCCATACGATAGCTTTGTGATAAGAACAGACAGAAATACAGACATTTCAGACATCTCCTTTTGTGTTCCACAGAGTCAATACTGGTTTTGAATGACATGATGGGGAGTAAACGATGAAAAATTGTAATTTTTGGGTGAATTAATGGTTTAAACGATAATACTCAATTGATCTGCGTAATTCGTAGTTGGTGTCACTTTAAATCCAAGATGGTTTTATTATTCTTCCACTATAAACAAATATAAGGTCACAGCTGGAATGGAATAGCCGCCAGTGGAAACATGCCTCTGATGGTCTATGCTGGTGTGTCACTGCTGCCAGCACTGGTGCATTCTGGTCTTAAACTAGGTCAGGGACCTGGTAGCATCACTAGGCATGACTAGACCACAAACATCAACCAAATGTGTTGCGACACCATCAAGAAAGCGGAGACCTTCATATAAACTTGAGCTGTATGCCAGAAAATGATTTTGTGTACAGCAAACCAATACTACAATGAAATACAAATACATCTTCGGTGGTGACTAAAGTATACGGCCATCTAAAAACCATTTTAAAAAGTTGGTTTATTAATTGCAATTATTACATACTAAATTTTATACATACTAAATGTATATGTATATATATATATATATATATATATATATATATATATATATATATATATATATATATATATATATATTATCATCATCTATGCAATTAGAACCTTTTGAATTTGACACAGCATTTTTCACTTATAGGTGCCATGTGAAATCAAACTAAACTTAATTTAGTGGGGCTAGTTTTAATATAACATCACTTTACTGAGTTGGGACTGTGCTAGTGGAAATGTTTCCAGTGCTGTTTTCCTTTCTTCAAGCTCTTAATATTTTAAGAATATCTGAAGTTAAACAAGGCCAGTTTATTTGCCATTATGAAACATCATTCAAACAGAACATATATTACACAGGAGGAAAATTGTCCATAATTTAGCCTTGCCTCGGTGGTCCAGAGTATGAAGCTCTTTATGTACTTGCCTTTATATTTACAGTGCGATGCATGAAAGACTATAGATGGCTCCTTTTTACTGTTGTTTGGTCCCAAAAAAATTTTATATTTATATATTTATAAATGACAATTAAAATCTTTATGAAAATGTAGTAAACTAAACACATTTAGAAACTTTTAACTATAACTACCACAGCTGTAATACAGATAAGTTCTACTTTTATTACTGTAAAATCAAGATCAATTTAAGTAAGTGTGAAGATGTGTCATTATAAAAAACCTTTATTGTGGTGCATGGCTGAGAGTTGTCTCTGTTCCTGCTTAGTGCCGTTTGGCATTTCTAGGCTGTCTACTGTTTAAGAGGTTTCACTTCCTCCATAGCACTTCAAATGGGTTACATCAGTTTTTTGGTCTGCGTTGTGGACCACAAATTGAGGGAAGCCCAGTTGACGTGCCCAAGCTTCACAGATACAGTGGGTTAGAGCAAAGCAGAAATTTTGATTGGGCCCTGATCTTGCTTGAACAAAAATCGAACAAAACTTGATTAGTTTACGATTCACATATCTAGTTGGCATGCCCTGATCCTTAAAACCATGAACAAAACTATGCACTAGTATTATATACGAATTCCCAGACATGGGTTAACTTGCAAAAAACTAACAAAACACCACAAGGTAAAAGGAAACATGACCCAGACTACATTAAAGGAATAGTCCACTCAAAAATTTTAATTCTCTCATTTACTCAGCCTCATGCCATCCTGGATGTGCATGACTTTCTTCTGTAGAACACAAATGAAGATTTTTAGAGGAATTTCTCATCTCTTTTGGTCCATATAATGCCAGTTAATGGGTGCCAAAATCTTGAAGCCCTAAAAATCACACAAGTCGGCATGAAAGTAATCCATATGACTCCAGTGGTTAAATCAATGCCTTCAGAAGCGGTGTGGGTGAGAAACAGGTCAATATTTAAGTCAATTTATACTACAAATTCTCCTCACTGCTCAGATAGTGTCCACTTTATCATGCTCCCCATTCAGAGCGAGAACCCCAAATCGTGACCACGAGGTGGTTATCCCAAGTGGCACTACCCACCCTAGCAACCGGGCCAATTTGGTTGCTTAGGAGACCTGGCTGGAGTCACTCAGCACACTCTGGATTCAAACTCGTGACTCCACCGGTGGTAGTCAGCTAGGGTTGCAATGGTATGAGGTTTTCACGTTATGATAACAGTCTCAGAAAATATAACTGTTTCACAGTATCACAGTAATACACAATTATTATTATCAGTTACAATGACGGTTAAAACTTAAAGGGGTGAAAACAGAATGTTTTAAAAACTTAATTTTTTGGTTGAAATCGAAACCATTTTTTTAAAAAGAAGTATGTGTAAAACAATGTTTCCCTTTTGAAGATCATTTTAAATGAATAGAATAAATAAGATAGCTAACAGAATTATAATAATAAACCGATTTATAAACATAAGAAAATAGCATGTGAATATAACATGTTATATAAATAAAGCATGTTAAATTAACTCCTAAATGAAAAATAACATCAGCTGTGTGAGCTTTTAATGTTATGTCCTATGAGTATTAACAATTAAATGAACTGTAGGTGCACGATAGTGAAGCCAGACTGTTTCTGTCTGTACCTTTAACTCAGTGGTTCTCGACTGACCCACCAGTTAAGAAACACTGCTCTAACTCTCACACACATATTCACTAATGTCAGACCCCCACGCCTCGATTCTCTGACATTTTCTCCGCTGCATGTGTGAGTGTGTGTTTGCAAGCTGAGGAGTCTGACAGGCAGTCGAGGAGGATAGGAGATGCGCACGTGCAAGTGAGATTCTCCGTCCGGTTGCATTTTTTTCTCAATACCGTAGATAAGCAAATGTACATTGAAAACTGTTTTAATAGTTTAATTTTAACATTTAAAGTTATTTTAAGGATTTTTTTTACATTTGTACAATAAACTATTCTGTCTATGTGCTGGTTCACCACTTAATGTCCCATGTAAAATCTGGTTGCTGAACCAAAACCAGTTCATAACCAATGAGAAAATTGAAATCTGTTTCCACTGAAACCAGTTTATCTGCATGCCACAACATCGCAGTCACTTGAAATCACATGGTTTGCCTGTTATGTCAGCAGTAGGTATTTTAGAACACAACATGAAAACATTTCAATGCAATCACTGTGGCATTTGTGCTGTTTGACGCTTTACATCGTAACCTCGTAAAACATGGACAAATTCAACCACCATGCATGGACAAGGATTTTTAGAGGGATATCTTCCCATATTTTACCAGTTGGTAAAGTTTTGCAGCACTAGGTTTAAGTAAACCAGCGTGTGCTCAACAATAACAAACGTACAAGACATTGTAAATACTAGGGATGGGCATTCATCAATAATTTGGTATTCGAATATTTGAGCTCATAAAAAATAATTGATATTCAAATATTCTATTATTTAAATGAAGCTAATTAATGAGAAAGAGACGTAGTAAAAATGATATTTTAGTTATAAAGGTTGTCACCATTAAAAAAAACAAGCTTCTAATTATAATCAAAACAAGCTTATATCATGTCCCGTGTTTGTTTGTTTGTTTTTTTATTTTATTTAAACAAGCAATGCATGAAAACAAAAAAAAGAATAGAATGAAAGCATTTAAGCTCACGCAAAGCAAAGAAAAAGAAACCGCCAGTAAAGTAGACTGACGCAGTTAACATACAGGATGAGTATAAACACTCGGCATATAATAGTTCATGTGTTTATATTGTAACTAATATTGTGTTTTTGTTGAGAAAAACAATCATATCCACATGCTCAGTAAACTATACTCCCTTTATACACACCAGTTTAAATGATGGAATGTCCCTCCGCTAGAAAAGTCTTTCTCGGATGCCATGTTTCGCAGGGATTACGTTGCTACGGGGACACTACTCTCGTATATGTGCAACTCATCAGAAAGCAAAGTGTACACCGCTTGTCCAGTACATTTAAACAGGAACCCAGCATTCTCACAGGAAGCCACATTCTCGCAAGAACTCGCTTTTCTGGTGTCCATCTGAACGAACTGACAGAACCGTTTGCTCATCAAATGTGAGCGACTTGTGTCCACAGTCAACAGTGCCACCCAGTGCATTCTGTTATAACTGCCAGTTTTAGTTTGTGTGTTCATGATTTAACACGCATCTCACTGTATCATCTTACTATTCGAATAATTATTGCAGAACGATTATTCGAATATTCGACTACTCAAGCACATCCCTAGTAAATACATTTCTGGCAAACTGATGCAGATCAGATGCAATGGAACAAGCTAGAGGTGGGCGATCTGACAATGTTATATCATGATCGATCTTGAAGACATCCACAATCTTCTTTTCAAGCAGATCATAGAGATCGCGATCTTTTGTGTCTTCATAATAATGCTTAAACTAAAAAAATGACTGCCTACTAGATGGCTGTGCTGATTGGCCAAATCATACCACGTGTCTCTATCATGTGTGACGTATTAGAAACATAATTCAACATGAACTAGCAACATGGCGGATGAGGTGCAGGTGTAAAATTTGTCGGGTAACGGTCGGCTCTTTCAGAGGTAATACGACAAACCTTTTCAACCACCTGAAAACGAAGCATCCGAAGGAACATGCCGAGTGTGTTTCACTCAGGTCGGTACACCCCCATTTAATTGTATCTCACGAGGTCCCGAAACAAAGTTACCACTGACCGGCACAATAGAGAAGTCATAAAATATAACAAAAGCAGCAAACGATGGAAAGAGGTGACGGAGGCGGTCACATTCTACTTAGCTAAGGTTATGGTGCCATTCAAATCTGTGGATTTATTTGATATAATATTATCTATTGGCCACTGATTGCCACTTGAAGTTGTAGCAGAACAGTGCACACCTTAGTGTTGTTTATATTATATTACTGCAATTTCTGAGTACTTTAAGATCTTGTGTTAAAGTTTATCTATTGACTGCTGATTACAACTTGAATATTTAAAATAAAGTTAAACTCAGGCCATTCAATGACCATTTTGACAACTGATTCTTCAATTCAAATGTTGTGTTTTAAATCGTACAAATAGATATATCCATAGGCTTGTTCCAGTCTGGATATTCTCTATAGTACATCTCAAAATTGGAATGATCGTGATTCAGTTCGTGGATCGTGATTATGCGTTTTAAGATCGTGATATGATTTTTTGGGAAGATCGCCCACCCCTAGAACAAGCTATTTTCCATAATTAGGTTCTGAAGGTTTCTATAAATGAATCTCATTGGCAAGTACCTCCTTCTTATGATAGGACAGCTATCAGCCTGTCCAAACACATACAGATACATTGAGCTTGTACCATGATCCAGTATCATTTAAAGCACATCTCAGCATCAAAACAGACTAAAACAGAAGAGGGGCAATAACGGTTAATGGCATAATAATTCACTTAAAGCATTAAATGAGCAATGCAAATGGTAATTGCTTGTTTGTGTCAAGTGTCCATGCCAGAATATGTTCGCTCATCATGTAGATTACATTAGAGCTGCAAAATTTGCTTTTATTTAAGATTTTTAGATGTTAGATGAAGAAATGCATACAACAGAATTTATGTAATGTACACCCTATAGTGTGACCAAAGATGACCAAATGTTGACACCACCATTAACCGTTTCCTTCTTAAAATTAAAAAAAAGATTTTTTTCCCCACACCGACCACCATTTTAATGCACCAAGGCGTGTATCAGTCATTGCAAGATGATGCTGTTCAGGTCTTAAAACTGAATTATGACTATTACCATTGTGACATCACAATGGACACATCACCGATTTATTTGCATGTGAAAATACAGTGGGATTCAAGAGCATTCCATTAGACACTCGGAACAAAACCGGAAAAAAGGCAAATGTTGAATTGCATTCTCAGCACAATTCCGACCTCCCAAAAACACCAGTTGCATCGCAAACCAAGCTCTGGGACTCAAACCCAAGCAATTTACCTGTTAGATGGCGCATATCATGCTGTCTATCCAAGTGATACGATCAATCAACAGAAACCAGTCTGTGCATATCCTATTCCCAAACAGAAGCATTCTAGCATCAGGCATCATTATAATGCCACTTTATCCTCTTGTGTAAAATGGCACTGAAAACAACAACAAAATGCTGCCTGTTAAATCATAGAAGAAACAAGGGGGGGGGGGGGGGGGGGGGGCGTCTTTTTTTATCTCCTTAGTTGCAACCTTTTCCTCTTGTCGTTTCTTCTGTATCCTCCTCTTTTGGGGCTATAAAGCTCTGTTGCCATAGAAATCTAAAAGGCTGTCATGGGATTGGCTGGGGTGGGTGTGATGAAAGTGGCACAGGGACAGCCCACTAACTGCTGTGCTGGTAAACGGCCCCACCCCCTCCTGTTTGCATTTGCTCTTGCAGACTGACTGATAGCTATTAAATTGAGTCTAAGGGGAGCACAGAGCAACATCTGCAGCTTAATGTGTACGATACTCCAACGTGATCTCATGAGAACTCGTATGTACTCTTACGTAAAGTTTGGTTCTAGCAAACATACATTCTCTAACGTTTGCACAGACAACAAAATGTACAATATTGACAGCATGTAAAAGTCATAATTTTCCGTATTAACACCTATGGAAACTTACAAATGTTTACGTGTACTGTTTGAATTGATTAATAATGAATAATTAATAGAATTAATCAGTTAAGTACATTAGATTATTTAAATGCAATCACATTTATTTAATACAGCTGAATAACGGTTTCATTCAAATCTGCTGCCCTATACAACATTTTAAAGGATTAGATCACTTTAACCAAAACTACACTTTAAAATGTAAAATGAATGAAAAATCTGTAATCGTTTAATCATTTATTAAACATTTAATTTTATTTTTGTTTGCCATGGAACACAAAAAGCAGTTTGAGTATGCCAAAAAACGAAATAAACTACAAAAAGCACCATAAAACAATAATAAAATTAATCCATACATTTGTTAGCTATAATCCAAATCTTCAGACTGCTTTCTATGAAGAACAGACCCAAATTCAAGACTTTTATTCAACTAGCTGCGTCACTATCCGCCATTGCGCCCGCTGTAACCATCAACATGCGTTGGTTTTGTTTGAAAAATTCAAAAATTGCCATCTCAAGCGTTACGACCAGCGGTTTTACGGCAGTGATGTTGAATGCTTATTATCTCTCAAGTGTCAATTAGGGCTGAAACGATTAGTCGACGTTATCGACAACGTCAACAATAAAAAAATTGTCGACCAAAATTTTTATTGTCGAATGCCGTTTGATCTCAGCGTAACATGAAATCACATTAAACTCTAATGATGATGTATGAGAGCAGCGCTGCAGTTCACACCTGACTGAGGAGAGAAGAAATACACAGCTCACAGTCCAGATGCACTCTAAACTTTCACAGCTTTTTTCACAGGGAATTAACAAATAAGTAAATACAGAAGCACTCTCGTTGTGGAATAAGTGGAGTCGGAGCTCTTTACAGGAAACCTGTTACAGCTTAAATGAGTTATAGTTATATAACTACAAACTCAGAAACTGGCATTTTTCTGTGCGGTCAGCGGCTCTTCTATGAGTTGCACGAATGTCCCGGTCTAAGGGGGAGAGATTGAAACTGCACCCGAACGATGCACACCATGTCGAGGGGACGTTCATCCCTCGAGCAAGCATGCTTAATGCAGCTAGATTATAACGTGATGGCTCGTGACTTATTGAATCATAATATGTGTCACTGTCCATCTCTTATCATGAAGAAAATTGTCAGTATGCAGCTTTAATAAGTGAGAGTTTGTTTTTTGTGAGTTAAAGATGGATTGAAGTGAACAGAAAGCTGAGAGAGGAAGTCTTCACCCCGTTATACACTGCAACAAAATATGTTTTTGATTCGTTTTGGCTTGTTTTCCAATAAAAATATCTGAAACTAATTTAAAACGATGTACATTTAATTTAAGGAACTAAAATGCAGAAGAAAAAAAATGTTATCTGAGAATGTTAAATATAATATTATAAATAACCATTTTAAAATATCTAAAAATCCTTTTAAAAAGAGATGCATTCACCTGAAAAGCAGCAGATAAGATATTTATTCTTGCTTTTAGAGAACAGATCTTGAATAGAAGTATATTTCGTCTTTACTGCACTCGCAGAAGTATAACCAAGTCAAAAAATACACGCATGTACAAAATACACATATTTAAGATTCATTCTCTTAAAGCAAGTCTAAATATCTTATATGTTGCTTCTTAAGTAAATGTATCTTGTTTTAAGGATTTTTAGACAATTTTAAATGAAAAATAAGACAAAAACACTTGATAACAATAGGATTTTTTGCAGTGAATATCTAATAATAAGTATTTTTTCCCTTGAATTCAGTGAATGTCATTTAGAGGTATTTTTAAAAGATGATTTTGTCCTCTTTATTGTTAGTAAGCACGTTTAATACAACCTTTTAAGTCAGGGCACAAGCTGAATAAATGATTAATCGTTGAAATAAATCGCTGAAAAGTCGAATAATCGTTCTAATAATCGGCAGAATAATCGATTAGCAAAATAATCGTTAGTTGCAGCCCTAGTGTCAAGTGACATTTCACAAGGAAACTGCAACTAAACATGTAGGTAATAAGGCACTTAATTTCATTTAGCAAAAATGTTGCCAAAATTACAAAATGTTAATGAGACCAGGCTGCAATATGCATACTATCCACCCTAAACAGTATGCTTTGGACTAGTGCATCCTAAATAAAAAACGTAAAAGGGGCACGGATGGCACATTATATTTGGTAGTATTTCCAGTGAGGCCAAAGTTACCAAATATGAACCTAAACAGTAAGAAATAATAAACTGGACAACAGATGCAATGAAAGTGAATGGTGAAGTCCCTTTTTGTGTCATATAGGTTAGGTTCTAAAAACAACATGAGGGTAAGAAAACTATTACAGAATTTTAATTTTGGGGTGAACTATCCCTTTAAGCAAACATGGAAACAAAAATGATGTGACAAAAGTAAAAGGCACAAGTTTATGTCCTGAATACTGGCATACTTGCTATGCTTTTAAGTATGGTCTTTCACTTCACACATTTTAGTGGTTGCAATATGCGCAAATTAGAAAGAAGCCCAAGACAACATGCAAACTTACTTAATTCTTTCATATTTTACCACATAGCAACGTGTCTGGTTTCCATTCAAGAACACCATGTTCCCATGTTGCAATCAACCAGAAGGAAACCATCATTTTGCTTTTCTTTAAAAATGGCACGGAGTAAATTGCTTGCAAATAGGCAATCTCTCAGCTTGATCTCACATCTCGTTCCATTATGACAGTTTATTTGCATTAGCACGTACCAAAATTGACTTCAGACATTTGAGAGGGCCTGCTTTGTTTAAAACAATGTTTTGCACTAAAAAGAATGTAATAAGAATGAATAACACATTTCACTTCTATCAAAAATATCAGTGATGAATATTAGCTCACCAAAGCAGAGATTCACATTGGTCTCTGAGATTAATTCACTTAAACAACGTTAATGCGAGGTCGGCCCATAGATTAGACACGTGTGACATTTCATATGGCACATTCTTAAACACTGAGGGGATGCTAAGAACTCTTTATTGATTTCGTTGGGGTTGGCATCCTCCAGATCGGACACTTATAAGGGGGTGTTCAATTACAACCGCACATCAGGTTAGTTAGTCAACACAGCAGTTTCAAACATCCAATTCCATTCAGAATGCACACATGATGGAAAAGGAGAACTTTGATGACACCACCACTAGTGGCTTTCAAGATGTTTTACTTCAGGACCAAGATTTAACATTGGACATCAAGAGGCAACTCAACACAGAACCACAATAGCTTGTAAACATGTCCTTAAAAATCAAACAATAAAATGTGTTACCATGCATATCAACTCCTTGCATAGTTTTGCAAAGAAATCTTCTAGTCCAGACTTGGACAACTTATGGCCCACGGGCCGGATCCGGCCCTCCACACGGACCGAACACGCCTCCACCAGCGTTTAACATGCTCAGGGTTGCTAGTGATCTCTAGTGCAATATTCTGCTCAAGGAAAAGTGTTATACGGCACATATACACTTGACTACACAACTATTTCTGGGCTTAAAAGATACAAAAACCCAATCAATGCAGAACACTGTATCTCAAATGAAAACAATGTGGTCCCCTACGCACTACTTAAGCCCGATGTGGCCCCTATACCATAATAGTTGCTCACACCTGTTCTAGTCCATCCGACCTCGTGCACAACCTTCTTCAGCAGTCCTGTATGGCAAGAGTAGACTTGTCATGCGTATCACACTATGTGATACACAAAAACAGGAAGTATTTTGGGGACTTTGGTATGTCTGACATTTTACATCCTTCTAGCTGACCTGATTGCCATCAACAGTTTTTTTTTTTTTTTTTAACAGACCCATCTAGTAATGGCAATTCGGTAAATCGAACCATCGGCAAGCACACCACAGTGACATAGGTTTCCTTTTGTTTGGTTTCCTTTGCTTTAGATGTGTTATGTAACAGGACAAAACAACGCATGGAAGGAGAGTGTTTTGATTTTTATGTTTGTGGCTATTGTGATTAAAGGAATATTCCAGGTTTAATACGAGCTCAATTGACAGCATTTGTGGCATCATGTTTATAACATCCAAAAATTACTTTGACTCATTCCTCCTTATCTTTAAAAAAACAAAATGCAATAATTTGGGTTACAGTGAGGCACTTAAAATGGGGCCAATCTGTAAATGTTAAAATTCACAAAATGTAAACAATATGTTTGTACTTATTTGTATTCCCTAAAAAACAAAAAGTCTCATCTTTTTCCTTAAATCGTTTCTTAAAGTTTTTAGCTAGATAGTTCTTTCGAACTTCTTATAATTTATCCTAAGAACTTTTTCAAAAGATTTTTGTGAATCCCGCCCCAGAATTCAGAAACAGAATATTATTTGTTGACCTCTTATAACTTGGTTGGGCCAGCAGGTAACCACCTATCAACGACCCAGAACACCCTAGAAATTGCAAATGTGCAATAAACTAACCAGAACCCCCTAGCAACCATATATCATCCTAAATATAATTAAGAATATCTTAGCAACTGCATAGCTACACCCTGACAACCACCTACAACACACTAGCATCGTGGCAGCAACTTGTGCATGGGGAAGCAGGACTCACATTTTCTTTAGAAAAATGTGAAAAATGTAGCAATATTTTTTATTTTTTTTTTATTAAACAAAGTAAAAAAAAAAAAGATTCAGTTATTTAAGGTCAGCCAATATGAAGGAATGGAATATTTCACATTTAATTCACGACATAATGTGCATAACTGCTGACAATGAAATACAGCAGGTAATCCTTTAAGTATTTTCCATCTTACTGCTCATCATCGTACACATGGACAAAGCGCTCTTACAAATCTTTTGAACAACACTGTAAAACTGTTTTTATCAGAATATTCAAAGTCTCCTCACACTCTTATTCTCAATAAATTAAGAGGCAAATAAGTCCAGGACAACGTGCCACTTCAGAAGAAACACAAATAAATGGAAGAAGAGAGAAGTGCAAAGAAACCGTTGATGTGAGGGGTGGATGATAAGAAAGCGCAGAGTATTTATAGTGACGGACAGCTGATTGTGGCTCGCCTCCGTGCACACTCGTTTCTTTAAATTATTGTAATAAATCACTCACCTCACTGGGATTTTAGCTCAGATAATCGTCAGTCGCTCACCGCATACAGAACCTCCACTCTGAGCTATTAAAAAGCCTTTTACAGACCGATCGTGGGGAAATGGAACCTACTGAGAAAACGACTTTGGTTTGAGTCTGAGATGGTATATCATTGGTGCTGTGGGGATGTTGGCAGAGCGCATTAGGGAGCTTGGCATATAATATATGAGTTTAATAAGGTGGATACCTGATGCTAATGCTGATATGCTGCTGGGCAATGGCGAGAAGAAAATAAGAGTGTGTAAAGAATTCAATATTTTGGGTGAACTATCCCTTTAATGTGATGAGCAACACCTGTAGTTTCTCTGCTAGCACAACTTTGTGAACTTGAAAGGAACTGGCTCTGACACCAGTTGAGTTAGTTCAGAGAAAAGCACTAGCCTTTGTTTGCAGATGAAACATGCTTTGCAGTGGGATACACATTTTTAAGCATGCCACAAGAGTTCAAATACTTTTTGGAGCCACAATGTAAGTGAGAATATACAAATATGACACCTATATTTTTGCACGCTCACAGCGTCTAATTTAAACAAGGTTCCTGATACACTAATGCAAACTTCTAATTTAAGAGACACTGTGCTCCTCAACTCATTCATTCTACTTCTGCTTCTGCTTCTGGTTTCTGCTTTGCGATGCAAATATCTGCTTAAAAGAAATGCAAATCCAAAAACCTCACGATCAATTGTAAATCGTTGCGCGAGTCACAGAAACAGCTGCTCCTATACAATGATACAATGGATTAAATGAATATTTATGCATAAAGTGGTGGGAAAAATGTCATTGGTCCTGGTGCCTTACCAGGAAGTTCTCAGGGCAACTCGGCAGAACCGCAGAGGCCAAAAATGGGCACAATCACAAAAATCATCGCAGCTTTTCTCACCAGCAAAAACATCAAATCTCACCATCAAGATACCAGCTAGTTTTCTGGTCCCTGATTGTGGTGAATAGTAATAGCACAAATGGAAATACTGACGTATTGTGCCGCAGTGTTATTATTTAACAGACATCCTTAGTTAGCAACAACAGTTTGTAGAACAGATCAATCCTGTGCCAGTATTGATTTTGATATGAAATTGGCATAACTTGATGCTTGAGAAATCAATGCTGTTGGTGGACTATTGCCTTAGGTGTTTGATACAGTGTATTTTTCACTGAGGAGCTAAAACAAACCTCAACAGAAAAAAACAGCCTAATTTATAGTACAATCTCAAGTAGTACATTTTGCAAAAAATTAAAGCTCTGAGAAGAGCTACGATGCTGGAAGTACTGAAAGATTGTTATTGTGTATATGGGCTAGGCCATATATCTAAAAAACAAAAACAAAACAAAAAACACTCAATTAAACAAAACTAGATATTTTTTAGGCATATGCCAATATTGATATACATCTTTAAATGTATGTATTTGTTTTTGTTTTTAGCTAGATGAACCAACATTTCAGCCAAACAACCATTGTTGCCAAGTAGATTCAAAAATGTTATTGTTAAAAACAGTTAAAAAAATTATCAGGGCATGTTTTCCAGCATTTTTTTTTTTTACAAAACAAAAGACAATTTTCATTTTTATGTGGCAATAACAATACACAGACATAAATGGCAATATTTACCTATATATTTAAAAGAAAAAAACTAAATGTATGCATGAAAAGTGTCACACGGAGACTCATGAACATTTTAGTGCGATGATGCTAATTAATTGGTAAGTTTTGAATTATTTATTAAAAGAATGGTCCGTGTTCAATACAAGTTAAGCTCAATCAACAGCATTCGTAGCATAATGTTGATGACCAGAAAAATATTTTTGGACTCGTCCCTCATTTATTTAAAAACCATGGTTACAGTGAGGCACTTACAATGGGAGTAAATTGGGCAAGTATATAAACACTAAATTACACAAAATTATTAAAGCATAGCCACAAGATGTAAACATTTTTCGTATTAACATGACTCCACTGTGATCATTTATATATAAAAATCGCTTTAAGAGTTTACCATTGTTGCGTTGTCATGACAAAATTGTATTATTGGATAAAACTTTATGCTGATAAGGTTAGTAAGCAATTTAATTACACTAAAATCATATTAACACATATTGTTTCCATCTTGTGGCTATACTTTTGAAACAGAGTGTATTTTAACATTTATGGACTGGTCCCATTCAATATCATTATCTGCCTCAATGTAACCATATTTAAATTTTTTAAGAAATGAGGAACGAGTTGAAAATACTTTGTGTGGTAAACAATATTATGCAACACAGGGGCCTGGGTAGCTCAGCGAGTATTAACGCCGACTACCACCCCTGGAGTCATGAGCTCGAATCCAGGGCATGCTGAGTGACTCAGCCAGGTCTCCTAAGCAACCAAAGTGTCCCGGTTGCTAAGGAGGATAGAATCACATGGGGTAACCTCCTCGTGGTCACGATTAGGGGGTTCTCGCTCGGGTTCTCACAATGGGGCGCGTGGTAAGTTGTGCATGGATCGTGGAGAGTAGCATGAGCCTCCACATAACGTGAGTCTCTGCGCTGTCATGCACATTATTTTATATTGCAAGCAAAATCATAGCAAAGGCAGTTACTTCAGAGCCATAATTTCTTTCTAAGTTCAGATAAGAACAGTGCGAGCATCACCATTAATCAAATGCACAATGGGCTTGGCTTCAGAGTGCCACATTGGGCCCAATACCATTAGTGTCTGGATGTGCTCCAAGTGCAGAGGCTGAAATATATAGAGTTGCTTCTCACCACTAGGATCCTGCTATGACATAAAACCCTCTCCTCTCCCATCCAATCCTGGAGCAATTTGTAACCAACATTAAGCATCTATAAAGACCAACTGCCCATTTCCTGATTGCATTCATTAATAATGGCGCTCTGCTTTCTCACTATTGCCCACACACAATCTAAAATCTACTGATGTCACAAAAGAGGTTGAAGTTGGTAACTATTCAAAAATAGAGTGGTCCTTTCAGTGTATTGCCTTTCCAAGTCTCTTACTGTAAAGTGGGGCATACCACGCTATTAAAATTTCAAAGGATCCTGATGTTTGGTCTTGCAATAGCGGTCTGAGATGGTCCTATTCCACTTTTCAATTTGTGAATTGGCTTGAGGTCGGTGGATGCTACAATTTCAATAAACATACACAAGTCTTTGTCACCTTTGCCAGGCATCAAGATCTACAATCGAGAACAGTTCCACTTGTCGACTATGGGAATCAACAGTTCCAGATCCATTGGGCTGACTAATGAGCTATGAACAGAGACATCAATGGAGAGGCCATGGTTTTTGTAACTTTCCATGAGTTATTTAAAACATAACACCCAAGCATATGCCCACACAGAAACACCAACACATTTCCTGCTCCAGCCCAATGGGTATATTTGGAAACACAGATGCCAGTGGTGCCCAGTGGAATGTATGCCAAGAAAACCAAGAAGGAAATAGAATCAAAACACCAAGCATGTATCAATGATTTGCTGACATCTCTGATCCACCACTCTCCAAGCAACTCAAGACTGGAGGGGATCCGGAACAAGCTATACTAAACACGATACAAACCAGTCGCACACAAACATACACACTTGATTTATTATTTATCTGTCTCAGCAGACAGATATACAGTGTCTGGAGAGGGTCGAAAGTCTCAGTTACACTCTCGACTCATTTCAGGGAAAAGTGCTACTGTTACACGGGTTAATAGATTCCACTGTACGCCAGTGACTGTTAATCATATCATGCACACCAAACAAATGCAATACAGTGCAAGAGTGCCTGCCCACTTTTCAATTGTCTTGGTTCCAGGAGTATTTTTCCCCATTCATATTTTCTATAGGGACTTCATAAAATCCTTCATAAAGGAGATCTAAGCCATGAACCAAATCAACCAGCTCTGAGGTGAATCACTCTACAAACTTTGATTTGAAGCATAAAAGAATTTGAAAATCGAAAAAAAAAAAAGACAAAAGGTGGAAGACTGAGCTCTTAACATCTTTCATAAGGGAATGAACTACAATCACATGAAGCATTGTGAATGATGTAATAGAGTTAAAAACTATGGAAAATTTTAAACTATTGATTTAAAGTTGTTGATTACAAGTATAGAAATAATATATTTACGCAAAATGCTAAACTACAGTATTTGCAAATATACAAGTAGCTTAAGAGAGTTGGGAGACCGACTTAATTGCGTCATTCACAGTATGTCAAGGGAGTGGGCAGTCGCTGCAGAGCTCTTTTGCCATGGTTTGTTCACTGCAATTCTCTGATTGGATCATGGGTAGATCTTCACCAGATATTCTGCTATTAAACATGATTTATTTATTTTTTTTATTATTAAGTTGAAATAATGTGGGCTAATGGCTTTAACAGCAGCATATATGAATTACAACCTCTGTGCTCAAGATAAGTCTGGCTTAAAAGGTTCATGAGTTAATTAAAATCAAGTGGAACATGAATGGAGTTACTTACGGAACCCAACTGTTGTGCTCCATGCGGCGCAAATGTGACCACTAGAGATGGGTCACAATGGACCGACCAGTTGTCCAACTAGTTGATTAGTGAGGTCTATGAGTTTATCTAGATTTTCCTTTTTTTCTGTTTAGATTGCATACTTAAATGTGTTTATGATACAAACTATTCTTCCCATGAAGCAAATTATATTAACTTTGAATCAAACATTATGGTACAGTGGAACTATACTGACTTAAAGTCCCATATTATAAGTATCATTCACAATGGTGCATGAGAGATTGGTTACTGATTGGAGCTCTTTTGCCACATTTCCCATTTCCATAGTAACAGTGACTTCATTAATTGGTAGATCTCTTTAGGATCATGGGTAGTGTAGTACTAATATAGTAACAGGAATTTAGCTATTAAACAATTATATAAATTGAAGCACATTTCTTTGCTTAAAGGAATATTCTGGGTTCAATACAAGTTAAGCCAGACAACAGCATTTGTTGCATGATGTTGATTACCACAAAAATTTATTTCATCTTGTCCCTCCCTTTATTTAAAAAAAGAAAAGAACAAGAAAACAAATCTCAGTGACATAAAGGAATTTACAATGCAAATTAATTGTGCCAATCCGTAAATGTTAAAATACTAATTTTTCAAAAGTACAGCCACAAGATGCAAACAATATACATGTTAAAATGATTTTAGTGTGATAACGTCACTTAGTGACCTTTTCGATGTAGTTATATCCCATTTTATAACTTCGTTGCCCTGACGACATAATCGTGCAAACCCAAAGACGGATGTAAAAATTACGATTTAAACATCTTTACAATCTTTAACCCCCCCCAAACCCCTCCCCTTAAAACAAAAACTGGCACCATTTACTTCCACTGTAAGTACCTCACTGTAACCTCGATATTTGCTTTTTTAAAGAAAATGAGGGACAATTCAAAATAATTTTTTGTGGTAATCAACATTATGCCACACATGCTGTCAATTGAGCGTAACTTGTATTAAACCAGGACTATGACTTTAACAATCTCAAAGCTCATGGTAGGTCAGTTTTGGAGGCTTCATACCTTAACATTACAAGTGCATTTCTCTACTAGAAAATTAAAGATATTCTTACTTGCGGAATGACTGCTAATCTATAGTTGGAAGAGTCAGAATTAGGTGCATTTTTGAAGGAAAAGAAATTGTAATAAGACATTGGACGACCAACTTTCTGTTCCATGTGAACATAGCTTTATTTTGTAGCACCTTTCCAGTCCCTGGCACGCTTGGCTGCCTTGTTTGGTGGAAATGCATGTCAGTGTTTGCTATGTGGCTATAAATAACAAGGTGTGTTTAACTGTGTAGTGTTGTCCTGGCATTTTGCTTTTGCTCTCCGGTGTGGCACTGGCTCGCTGCTGGTGTCATGGTCATATTGGCATGCTGTCATGAGCCTGGCAGCGGCCTGCCTTGCCTCCATCCACACATAGGTCCCTGCCAGAGCTGCAACCATTAGCAATCGTTTCTCCGGCCAGGGCGGGTGGAAGGCAATCAATACTGTGACTCATTCTTTCTACGATGTCTGCTTCATAACAGGATTCATTAAGGACAAACCTAATCATTTTGGCAGGCTAATTAGATACAAGGAAGCATTTTTCTCCTTTCCTCATTGTGCTCGAAAAGAACACCGCAAAATATACTCGCTGCCTAAAATGAGGGTTGCTAGGGAAAGGCAGCGTTCTCCCCATGCAGAGGCTCCAAAGTGGAATAGCAGCTAAAATAAACAATTCCATGACAAGATAATTGCGAGCCTGCGATTAAGACGTGACGAACGTCCTAATTATCATGACAAGACCAAAATTATCAAGCAGAACTGTGTTCCATGTGTTTATTAATCAACAGCCCTGCCAAGCTAAATTAAAAACAGATATCACTGATGTAACCAAACACTCAGGACTGAAGGGGGGTACCAAAAGTAACATATCAGTCAACCACTTATCTGTATATCCCACTCAATGTTTTTCAGCCCTGCCAGATATCCAGGAATATTCTTGAAAAGGCTATAATAGATAGCTAGACAGACAGACAGACATATGAAAGAAAGACAGATGGATGGATAGGAGACAGACAAATAGAAAAAAAAAAAGTTACAAAAAAAAAAAGAATGATGGATGGATGGATGGAGACAGATTGACAGGCAGACAGACAGAGAAGACCAAAAGAATGATGGATGAATAGAGACAGACAGACAGGTAAAAAAGAAAGACATAAATGGATGGATAGATACAGACAGATATATTGAGACATACAGCACGGATGGATGGGAGACAGTCAGATAGATAGATTCATACGAAAAGAAGGGTCGCTGCTCTTTATTCAAAATCTCATAGCTCTGTTAGACTCGAAGATACTGCTGTATTTATACTGACTGAGAGTGTTTACTGTTGACTCTAGATACGAGACTTACCTAAAATGTAACATTGCTTACTTGCAAATAAATATAATAAATGAGACGCGGCCAAACACTTGATAAAATTATCAAAAAGTATCAAAAAAATAAAAGCCTGCACACAAAATATGCAAGAAAGCTTGCATGCCTATGCTAACGGTCTAGTGTCCTGACTGCTTTATGTAAACAAAGTACAGAAGTGTAATAATTCCAAGATTGAATTTATTGTCATTCAGCATTTACACAGGTGATCAAGAGATACAAATATTTTAATATAGAGCAAAGACAGCAACAGAAGGACAATACAAATGGGAGAAACAGCAGGGTAAACTTTAGTCTGACATAAGACTCCACTTTAGCTGGCCAATCTGAATTCATTCACTAAATAGTGCGGCACAGACCACAAAACCTGAATTAAACTGAGAATTTTCTAATTTGAAGGACTATGGAGAATATCAAACATCTTAAAATGCCAGACACACCCGACAATAACAAGGAAAAGACGACAAAACATTACATGTGCTTTACTGTAGCATCACCAACTTAGTAACTAACAGGTATGATTTAAAATAAATGTTATAGATTAGATTATATTTAGGACTAGGTGATACAACCCCTTGTGTGTTGCGCATACCTTGAGGCCTTGCTGTTATGAGTGGGAAGGATGATGACATCTCAGGGTTTTCAAGTGGGCACCCTCCTTCTTCAGTGTTTCACTGATGAGCCCATTACACCTCCAGAGGGTTCAGCAATGAGACCTGGCGTCCCAGGCTCACCCCCCTTGACATCAACTCGTTCTTGATGTTACTTTGGAGCCCAGGTGTTGTCTCGCCTCTTAATCCAGAGCCACTGGCTTGCCCTTTCAGCTGCACTGGAAAGGGCTTTGATGGCTTGCCGTTGGGCCTGGCCTCGGATTCCCAAGTCCTTAAGCAGCCTGGTAGTTGACATGCCTACGAAGCCTCTGCAGCCAAATTGCACTGGACAAACCTTAGCTTTCCAGCCATTTTGTTCAGCGTCGGCTGCCAGCTCAGTGTACTTAAGGCTCTTCCGTTCATAAGGCTCACCCACAACAACCTCCCAGGGCACTGTAAGCTCTATAATCTACGTAGTGCAAACTGAGGTGGACCAGAGCATGAGGTCCGGTCTGAGGTTGGTCGTGGCGATCTCAGTTGGGAAGCAGAGCCTTTGTTTCAGGTTCCCCAGTAACTTCCAGTCCCATGCCGCTCCCAGCTACCGGTCTCTGGTTTTGCCAGCCTTGGGTTGCTTTGCACCTTCCCGAACAAACTCTCTTGCCGATGCAGGATGGGATGACTGAGGAGGCTGTCCGTCTGCTCTCCAACGTAACTGCTAGACACTTCAGTACTTACCTGTGCCGCCAGGTGTAACGGCCTTGTTTAAGGCTTGTCTTGCAGCCAACGAGAATTTGCTTCAGGTCTGCTGCGGGGATGGACAGAGTGGGCGTGTAGGGTCTTCACCGTACCATTGGCTGAGGTTTGTGGGAGATGGCAGGACATCATATGTGGCTCGAATAATGAAGCTGGTTCAAAATGCTTCCATGTCCCACAACTCCTTCCAAGAGAACTTTCTCTTCTCAACTCCCTCCCATCTTATCCACTGCCCTTGCTTTGCTTGAGAAATAGCTTTTGAGCACCTTGCTGCCTGCTCTTGCCGGCGCACCTCCTCGACCAAGAGACTTCGTCGCTGAGATGGAGTTGCCCTGTATCAGGATGGTTTGCTCTCTCCAAGGCCGAGGCCTCCTCTCCCTTGTTGCACGTGGCCAACAATGTCCCTGTGCTTGAGGGCTGACTGCCTGCTGTGAAGCTGCCGATGGGGTCCACTTCCTCCCAGTTGCCAGGGTGGGAGAAGTTTGGGCTACACATGGATCACAGGATTCTGTCAGTGTCATCTCTAGCCTTACCTTGGTGCATTGAACTCCTCTGAAAGACTGGAGATAGGAAGTTCCAGGATGCCTTTTCCATAGAGCCCTATGTTGCTAAAACACCTGGGGAGACCTAGCCACTTTCTGGCAAATGAGCGGATCATCCTCTCCAACTTGTCGACCTTTGATATTGATGCCTCGTAGATGATCCATGGCCATATTAGCCGGGGTAGGAGACCAAATTGAAGGCACCAGAGCTTCAACCTGCCAGGAAGCAAGGACCTATCGATACTCTCTAGGCTGTTCAACTCCCTAAGCTGGTCCACTTGATCTGTGTCCTTGAGGGTTGCATCATACCAGCGTCCCAAGCTTTTGACTGGCTTCTCACTCACAGATGGTATGGGCTCATGACCAATGTGGAAGTGTTGTTCTGACAGCTTCCCCTTAACGACTGATATGCTCCTGGACTTCCTCTGCTTTATCTTCATCCGGGCCCACTCGATGTTCTCCTGCAGCTTTCTCAGCAGTCGCATTGTGCATGCCTTGGTTGTAGTGAGTGTGGTCATGTCATCCATGTATGCCCTGATGGGAGGGAGCCAAAGGCCAGGTTTTAGCTGCTCTCCTCCCACCACCCACTGTGATGCTCTGACGATGATGACCTCCATGGCCATGGTCAAGGCTAGCGGGGAGATGGTACATCCTGCCATGATGCCTACTTCCAGCCGTTGCCATGCTGTGGTGTACTCTGCTGTCGTCAAGCATAGCTGCATGTCCTGGAAGTAGGTTTTGACAAGGGTAGTGATTGCCTCTGGGACACTGAAGTAGTTAAATGCAGTCCAAAGAAGGTTGTGAGGAACTGAGCCAAAAGCATTGGCGAGGTCCAGGAACACAATGTGGAGATCTCTCCCATCCCTTTTAGCGGCTTGGATTTGATTTTTATAGTATTTATTCTACTATATTATACACTCACCGGCCACTTTATTAGGTACACCTGTACATTTACACATTCATGCGATTATCTAATCAGCCAATCGTGTGGCACCAGAGTAATGTATAAAATCATTCAAATGTGGGTTAGGAGCTTCAGTTAATGAAGATGGGGAAAATGTGATGGCAATGTGATGGCAAGAATTGCAATTTTTTTTTTCATTTCTGCTAATTTTCCTCTGTATCATCTCCATAGTAAAAGCGTCTAGCGTCTCAGTCTCCTCCACATTGTGCGTTCACTATCAAAATCCTTGTCTAAACCTTTGCAGGATCGCATACAGCACACATGCCACATATATCACAGCTAGCGTTTAATCTTCACACTGCGTGCTGCGAATGAGACACAAAAACCAGCGTTTAAACAAAGAATCACAAACAATCGCTTAAAATCCCCATTAGTTAAGTAGTAAAGTGATTTGAATTTGAAGTACTTAATATAGTAGGCTACAAATCTGAAAATAGCAATATGTTTATATGCTGATTATAAATGTTCATAAATGTTTTTTTACTAAAACAAAATTGATCACATACAGTATATGCAACAAATATTTCAAAATATTTAAGAAATTGCCATTTTCATAATTTGTTTTCCTAGATACATTTGTGGAATTTAAATTTGTACATAAATGCTCAAATATGAACTTATTGTATTTGTTTACGTATATCAGATTTCAATATTAAACAATGTAATAATGGCAACAGGCCCAATTATGTAATCCTCATTTGTGTTTTAGTTTACAGATTTATTGCACATATATTTTAAAATTAGAAAAGATTTCTGGCATGGTCTGAGGCAGAAAATGTTAATACAAAAATAATTAAGGGTCTTCAAACACCCAAAGGTTTCACCTAAATGTATGGCATTTTTGTTTATAATTCTGTTTTTGTTTTGTTTTTGCATAGAAAGTTATTGTGCACTAAAATATTTACATGTAATTGCATTTACAATGTAATTAACACAATTACAGTGGTATATAATGATGATTTGTGAGTTTTTACTGCAAAACAACAAAAAATACAGCAAATTGCATCGCAAAATTTGAGAAAAGACGCAGCAAATTCAGTCATTTTGGGCTGTGAAAATCAGGAAAAAGTGTTGTGAAATCCCAGTGGGACTGAAATAAAGTGGACCATGTTGGCTGTCGTGGCTTAATGGAACATCTGAAGTGACTCTAAATTCTCCAGATTGAAGTACATAGTTCAAAGTTTGCTGTTCCAACACTTGTCCCAGGTCAGCGAGATGAGTTCATCGTTGGGACGAATGTCATCAAAGCTGTTTTTCGAAATAGGAAATCTTACAGAGTCATGGTTGCCTCTCTGTGTATAAACCCTAATTCTGAGTTGTTTTTGGATCTGTTATCTTGCATCTGACACTGGAAGGGGTCTGAACCACTTGAAAAAACTGGAACTGTGGTTGGAACATTGCAGGTCATTACTATCGCCCCAAGACAGGAGCACATTATGAAACTACCACATAGCGAGTCATCCCAAGAAACAACGTGGGGGTGATAGGTGAATTAACCTAATACAAAAATCTGATGTATGCAATAAAAACATACACATGCAAATATTATATCTCACTTTAACTGATATTAAATATACCCACACGTATGACAAATCACATACATATACATATATATATATATATATATATATATATATATATATATATATATATATATACATATACATATATATATATATATATATATACATATACATACATATACATATATATATATATATATATATATATATATATATATATATATATATATATATGCTGTGCCGCACATAAGCACAACTATGTGGAATAGTTAACTAACATAATTGTATAATACATGGCCTTCCATGTATCAGATGGGGAAAATATAAATGTTAGATATCTACCAAATATCCTTCAAAATATATTTAATGATTCTAAATGAATATTAAAACAGCATACATTTCTACAGGTGAATGAGTCTTTAATGCAATATCAGATTGTGATAAGCCTTTACAGTGATAAGCCATATTAACTACTCATGCTACTGTAAAAATTGGCCAATTTACTGTTCCCATCTAATCTTCAAAAATGTAAAAGCCTGAAGATAAGCCTGGAAATTACAGCATACTAAATATCACCGATAGCACACGTCTAGACTATTTGAAGTGTATGTATACATCTGGAAGACATATTTATAATGCTTTTTGCTCATCTGCAATTCCTCTTTAAGACGTATGTCAATAAGTACGTCTCTGTGTCAATAAGACATTCAGCAAATGTCTTTGAGGCATTTATAATTTATGTTTGTTAATCTGATATTTTTAAGATGTTTAGATGTAAATTAAAATGTGGTGCTTTCCAGATGAAAAGATCTGAATTGGACATCGTGGAGATTTACGAATGTGCTATTTGGGTAGTGCAACATTGCACCCTTTACCTCAAATAAATAAAGGCTTAAACAACAACAAGTTATTCAAAGCAAATGAAATGCATTAATAAATCACCAATAACTCCCAAATTGATCGTTTAAATAGGACAATCTGTTTCCAAATCAGGATTTAAGTCGCTTAATTTTGTATTTCAGTGACTGAAAAGAAAATTCGCAAGCAGTGTTGGGTGTAATGCATTACTAAGTAATTAAATTACTTTTCATTGTAAAAAGTAAGGGATTACTCTTAATTTCTCAGTAATTTAACTGGTTACTTCTGATGTAATTGCGTCAAATACTGTATAGACTATAGAAATTTCTATATAAAACAATAGTGAATTTAAAATAGAAATTTAACATCTAAAGTTAAAATATATGTTTTCGAATTTAATGCTGCCCCCTTAAATTCTTTGGACGGTTCATGAATAATTTATTTGATTTTATATGATTTATCTGAAAGAATTCACACTGGTCGAGGTTGATACGGGATTTAGAAAGTAATTAGTAATAAATAATGCAATTACTTTTCAGACATAGTAATTAGTAAAGTAATCTAATTACACTGTAGACGATTTAATTAGTAATTAGTTACTTTTTAGAGTAACTTACCCAACACTCCTCACAGGTGAACGTTAATGACCGTTTGGGGGGGGGGATGATCGTTGAGAATTTCATTCAAATTAGACAAGCGCGCGGACATTTAACGCGCGCTCGTTCTTCTTACCTTAGGCGCGGGAATTTTAGCTCGAATCGGCTGTTATCGGCACGATGTGGCCATCAGTGTTCAGCGGCTGTAGCTCACGCACATCCCCGGCTCAGATCGAGGTGTCTGTCGGCCAGTGCAACGCTATTTCACCCGGCTGTGTTCAAGAAAGCAGCTGGCTACCATTTCAACCGAATACTGTAAATAAAACAGTAAAGGCCAGGCTGACAGTCTGATTCATGCATTCGCGTGAAGAACATAAAAAACAGTCCGCCGGTTTTAAACTAGTCCCTCCGGCTAACAGTCCAAAACATGCACACGTCAAATAGGAAGTGACAGGACTTGTTAAACCACACTGTTGATCGACTGTCAATCAGATGGGCGCTCACTGCCTGTGCATTGTTGTTTCAGGCTTCCTGTAGCATGAGATCCTCTGCAGCAGATATTGTTGATCCTTTAATAGCAGCGAGCACAAGAAGTGTACAGGTATGCTGATCCGTGTTTCTGCGTGACGTCTCGTGGGTTTTCTGTGGATCTATTTAAAGCATATGCGCTTTCTAAAAACCTTGACCTAGCTTTTCTCTTCGTGCACGTCCTTTCCTGCGTTCTATCTTTACCGAAAGTGCAAGCAGCATCATTTCTGCTGTAATATTATTGGATGGTAAAATAGCCTCCCTCTTCCTCTCTAGAGGCTTGTTTTTTCCCCGTCGCTGTTGCGCCCTCTGGTGGAGAGCAGCTGTAATGCAGTAACTAATTATCACCGACGTTATCAAATTAAGTGACTCTTAAAGGAATATTCCGGGTGCAATAAAAGTTAAGCTCGATCGACAGCATTAGTGGCATAATGTTGGTTATCACAGAAAATAATTTCGACTCGTCGCTCCTTTTCTGTAGCAAAAGCACAAATCTGGGTTAACAGTGAGGCCACTTACAATGGAAGTGAATGGGGCAAGTCCATGAAAGTGTCAGAAATATTGTTTTTATGGAGAAGTATGCAACAAAATTAAGATATTAATGAAATAAGTGTCCTGAGACATCTCACCGGTCTGTGTGACAGCTGTAGACTTTGTGAACAGCAAACAAAAATGTGTCCGTGGACCGCAAACATTGACGCTTTTCACCTGTCAATCATTTTGCTCGTTCTCATGGTTGTGGTATAGACCTTATTCATGCTAGCGACATCTTTGTTTTTAATGGTAATGTCAATCATTGTCATATCGTCTGGGAGGTGCGTGGATACAAAAATGTATAGGAGCTGTTACGGGATGCCTGGGATGGAGAGGTGCGGCTTTGAGTGGGGTGACCAGGCTCCTGTCTGGTTCGAATCCAGGGTGTGCTGAGTGACTCCAGCCAGGTCTCCGAAGCAACCAAATTGACCCGGTTGCTAAGGAGGGTAGAGTCACATGGGGCAACCTCCTCGTGGTCGTTATAACGTGGTTGTCGATCTCGGTGAGGCGCGTGTTAAGTTGTACATGGATGCTGGGGAGAAAAGCGTGAAGCCTCCACATGCGCTATGTCTCCGTGGTAGCGCGCTCAACAAGGCACGTGATAAGATGCGTGGATTGACGGTCTCAGACGTGGAGGCAACTGAGATTCGTCCTACGCCACCACTACGATTTAAGAGCACATTGGGAATTGGGCATAACAAAATGGGGAGAGAAAAAAAAAAATAGCGTACTGCACCTTTAAAATACTGCTTGAAAAGTATAGCCGCAAAATGCATGTCAGCATGATTTTAGTGTTATAAAATCACTTACAAACCTTTTCTGTGAAAAATTATATGCAATATTACAACTTTGTTGCCATGGTGATGTAATGCCATAAACCCTAATATAACTGTAGGAAAAAAAATTAAACAACTTTACAACTCAAAAACAGTTTTTACAGAAAAATTATCTGATTTTATGAAATTATAAACTTTAAACCCTCCAAAAAGTGGCCTATTCACTTCCATTGTGAGCAGGGCCGCATAAACGCAGAGGCTTACGGGGCCTGTGACTGCAGGGGGGGGGCAGTTATGGCATCTGCCACCCTATTCTCCCCCATCGACGTTCGCAGGAAGACATTCATGTAAACTTGTACTGCAAGACACGGTGCACAACAGCG